>VUQH01033654.1:0-10628 GCA_015106775.1 Etroplus canarensis | reverse complement strand
ATATTATGCCGGATGCCCTTCCTGATACAACCCTCCCCATTTACTCGGGCTTGGAACCAGCACTAGGGCTACACTTGCTTGAGGGCCCCTGTGGCTGAGTTGTCATTAATCTGTTTTAACCTGGTGTAAATCTCCTAAATAGACAGTAATTTTAAAATAATAATTAAATAACCAGAGGTGAGCTTCATGCAGCTATATTTTTAGCAGACTCAGTTAAACTTGTTAATTTGACCATTATGCAAGGATAAATTGCAGGTTAACATATTTATCTATATTAGCCAAATTCTACCCAAATACTGCTCACCAAAGAAACCTTGCAATATTTTCTTCCATGCCATCAATCCCCTTTTCAGTTGTTTTTGAAAAAGAAACATAAGATTTAATAAAACATATCTTTGCAAACGGTTAAAAAAGAGAAAGAAAATTTGCTTAACTGACTGAATGACATAAATATAGGTTATGGTCTAGGTGACATTAATACCATATCACACCAGAGAGTAACAGCAGCTGAATGTGTGTTTATAAATATATACATTAATGTATTAGTAGTGATAATAGCACATACACACTTATAGTATTTTAACAACCAGATTGTTTTTAATCCAAAGCACTTGAAGGATTTAGTATGATTTACTAAATGAAAATACTGATCACTGACTTTCTTTCTTACTTTTTTTTTAACAGGGGACCTTTGGACCTATATTTCTTGGGGATGTTTCAGCCCACTGGGACTTGCATGACAAGAGTGCAAAAAGAGAGGAGAAATTCACTGGATGTATCAGGGAACTTCAGGTCAATTCAAAGGAGATTTACCTGATGGGTGAGGCTGTGCGAGGGAGAAATATCATGAACTGTGACCCTCCTGTCTGCCAACACTTTCCTTGTCGGAACGGAGGAACTTGTGTCAGGTATCAGGTCACTTTTTACCCTGATTAAAGATTACTAAACCACCTTAAAACTTAAAAAGCCACAAACATCTAGTGCCTTTAATGCACTTTCCTCATCTTATATTAGTACACAGCACTCAATGAGTTGGGGTAAACTGCAGCAGATTTGTATGGAGGACAGAAGCTGCCAGAATTAAAAATAAATAAAACAAATAAATTACACAATAAATAAATGAACTAACATGCCATTAAATGCATCATATAAATGCATCAAATAAGATAATATAACAAAAGAGAATGTAGAGATTAATTCATTTAGAATTTTAGTATAAACTGATATGTCTGTATTTATTTATGTCTCATTTAATTTGATGTTTGTTTAATAATTTAATAAGTTATATATTCCAATGTGTACATTGATTAATGTATTTTGTAATTTTATAAATTAGCAGTTTATATTCTATATATCATTTAGTGTCCTCGTTAGCGTGGTGGTTTACACATTTGCCTTACAAGCAAAAGGTCCCGTGTTCAATCTCAGGTGGGAACACAAGCCCCTCTCACCATGGAGGTTGTGTCAGGAAGGGCATCTGGTGTAAAATCTCTGCCAAATTACCAATGAGGATTAATCCGCTGTGGCGACCCCTTGGTGGAGAATACAAGGGAGCAGCCGAAAGGTACATTCATTCTACATATAATTTAATTTAGTCATTATTTCTGATTCATTTATTAGCATAATTTATTTGTCAAATAACTTCTTTCTTTCTTTAGTTAATTTTGATTGTGACAGTTTTCCACTGTATGAATTGATGTTGCCTTATGCCAGTTTGGCTTACTATGAAGCAGTACTGCTAGAGTCACAGAGAGCTCATTGTAGGAATATATATTCCAGTTTAAATTTGTTTTTCCAATCTCTAAAAGCATGAATGAAGCTGTGACTGTGCAACTGTTGCTTTCAGCATCCACTAATTCAGCCAGCCAGGTAGCAAAACAGTATTTTGGCAGCTACTTTTGCTTGCACTGACCATTTCTTAAAGCAGAAGTCATCAGTTGTTAGGCTTATCTTATCAACATTGGACTAATTCCAGTGTGGCCCTACTCAAGAGTAACTGTGCTCAATGGAATATTTTACTCTGCTGTGGCATCAGCCATAAAAACCAGACAATAACCTGTAACTCAGTTTTAGCCACATTAAGTGTAGAAAAAATATGCGAGAATTTCAATGATAAATTGTCAACATAAGATTGACATTTTTGTCTAGGTTTGATCTGAATTTGCAATTTATGCACTTTTTTGCCTTCTAGCCACAATGATATGCATTATGAATCATTCAAATGTTTGTAATGAAGTCTGGAACAGGCGAGTCAATGACACTTCATGCTGCTGACTTTCTGCAGTAAATGAAATAATTTCAATTTAACTATAAGCAAACCTACAAAGGCTGCAGCTTAGCAAGCCAATTTTTTTTTACGAATGATAGCGTTCTTTGAGAGTTTGTACCATAACACCAATTAAATGTACAACACAGAAAAAGGAGATTCAGGTAAAAAAGACACTGCTGGCTTAACTACATTGCCTTTCCTTAGAATAGAAACACTCATGTGAGAAGCCAGCACATTATTATCATTCTGTTGGTTGTTGTCCATTCTGTGTTTTTATAATTCCAACTCAGTCATGTCAGTGGTTTTGGCTTAAACATACCACTGCTCTCACTGCAAACCACATTTATCTAGTTGCACATATATTATACAGCACTTTTTATTGTACACATACAGTGCTATCTTAATTAAACTTGCACACTAATGACACATCATGGACGTTTTTTTCAGGTTAAGTACACTATACAAAAGTATTGGGTCACCTACACATTACACCTACAGGAGATTTTATGACATCCATTCTAAATTTTAAGCGTTTATATGGAGTTGGTTCCCCTTTTGCTGCTATATCAGCTTCCATTCTTCTGGAAAGGCTTTCTACAAGATTTTGGAGTTTGTCTGTGGGAACTTTTTGCCCATTCATAAGAAGAGCATTTGTGAGGTCAGACACTGATGATGGGCAGAAGAGGCTGGCTTACAATATCAGTTCTAGTTTATCCCAAAGGTGTTTGATGCGGTTGAGGTCAGGGCTCTACATGGCCCAGTCAGTACTGCTTTTATGGACTCTGCTTTGAAAGTTTGGGCACAGTCAAATTGGAACAGGAAAAGGACTGTCCTGAAATTCTTCACATGAACAGGAAAGCACAGAATGTCCAAATGTATTGGTAAGCTGAAGCATTAAGATTTACCTTCACTGGAACTAAGGGGCTCAGGCCAATCCCAGAAAAGAACCTCAAAGTATTATCCCTCTTCCATCAAAATTTACAGTTGGCACAATGCAGTCAGTCAGGTAACTTTCTCTTGGCATTTGCCAAACCCAGACAAGTCCATCAGATTCCCAGATAGAGAAACATCATTTCTCACTCCACAAAATACATTTCCACTGCTCCAGAGTCCAGTTGCAGTATGCTTTACAGCACTCAATGTTTGGCATTGTGCTTGGTGATATAAGCCTTGCATCCAGCTGCACGGCCATGGAAATCCATGCCATGAAGCTCCAAGCACGCAATTTTTGCATTGACGTTAATGCCAGAGGAGTATGAAAAATCTGTACCGCTGTGATTCCTAAGTACTTTCTTTTTTTCTAAATACTTTCAGTAGCACCATCAACAGTTAATTGTGGAATATCTCTGAGGATACAATTGTCATGAACTGATTTGTGACATTCTGTTGCATAGCACCAGACTCAAATTCAGTGAGCTCTTTAGAACAACCCATTTTTTGCACAAATGTTCGTAAAGGCAGGCTGCATGGCTTGATGTTTGATTTAATACACCTATGGTAATGGGACTGAAGAAATCACCAGAATTCAATGATTAACTTTTGTCCATACAGTGTACTGTAAACTTGGACATCAGGGCTGCAGCAGTCGGGGATCTAACTGTCAACTTTCCAATTAGTGCAAGACCCACTACCTTTTGAGCCCATCGGAATCTAAAATACATTACATTAAAATAAATTACGTTAATCATGTTGTTTTTTTGACTACTAAGTGAAAGGGGTCAGTTATAGTGACCACTGTGCAGTTTTATTCAGTTGCCCTGAGCAGTTCAGCTTCTCTTAGCTTATTGTTTTGGTTTTGCAATCCACAGCTTTAGAATTTTATTTAAATCTCACCATGTCAATGCTATTTTCAAGAAGTGTAGTCAGTTGTTTTCTGCTAAAAAGCTGTAAAATGTTGTTATACATTAACTGTCAAACACTGCAACAGAAGGTATGAACCAGCAGGGGAGACAGTTATTTTCCCTGGGAGTTGATGGAGACAAATCAGAGAGAAACGAAAAGGGAGTATTGGACTTTATTTTATCAGGTTATCAAAAAGTACCTTCAGATGAAAAAATGCTTAATATCTGGTGGATGTCTGGACTTCACTGTCTCATCTGGAAAGGTGAACGGAAAAATGCTACATCAGTGTTGTTTGTGTACCTTTCGGCTGCTCCCTTGTATTCTCCACCAAGGGGTCGCCACAGCGGATTAATCCGCATTGGTAATTTGGCAGAAATTTTATGCCGGATGCCCTTCCTGACACAACCCTCCATGGTGAGAGGGGCTTGTGTCCCCACCTGGGGTCGAACCAGGGACCTTTCGCTTGTAAGGCGAATGCGCAGAAAAGTCCTAGACCAAAGTTAATCCTTCGTGTTGAGCCAACTCTGTTCTTCCTTTATCTTGATCTGGTACAGCTCATCAGACTGCCATCACACCTCACTTACCAGCCTTTTTGCCCATCTTTTTAAATATGCATTAACTACACATGATGCTCTTTCACCTTAGGTAATCTAGAAAATAGCTGCTCTAAATGCCTTCTTCATTGTGTTATGACACTATCAATTAACAGTTGCATTTATTAAAACAGAAAATGAAAAAGGGCACCATGAATATTGGAATATGAATAGCTCTAAGAATACCAATTAAGACCTAGTGGCATCGTGGTCACATTGGCTTGTCATGTGCAAGAGACCGGGCCTTGCAATTATCTGTGTGATGAATTTGCGTTATTGCAGTATCCTCTTGAACCACACAGCAAGCAGAGGTCATCAGGAGTTCACAGAGCTCTGTTCTTCATGTTCATTGCCCTGAATTGCACTACCACAACATAATAAGATGAATAAGGATTTTTATAACAAGTTCAGCCAGGGTGATTTTTGCCGCTGTCCGCTTTTAATGTGGCTCTCTGTTCATTTAGTGAAGAAGAAATATCAATATTCAACCCAAGAGGATAATGGCTTGTGGTTGCTGGATGATACATACACATTAACAAGCCTGAAAACTGTTGCCTTTTTATCTTCAGTGCCAGCTCTGTGATGCTTGATATCTGTCTTATTTATAAACCTCAGCTGCAGGTTGCACCGACAGATGCTATTAGACTGTGTGTGTAAATGTGGTTTGTTTTTGAGAAGTATGCACACTTATAACCCCACTTCCAAAAAGGTTAGAACATTGTGTAAAATGTAAATATGCAAATCATTTATTTACTTTGCTTAACTAATAATTGTATAAGAAAAACTGTTTTGTTTTTTTTTTACATTTTTTTCTTTGCATGGTAGAGCTCCTACTTGCATTTGTGCATGAATGCAAACATTGTTTTTCACAGTTCCTGAGAACAAGCAGAGTTTTCCACTAAGGAATTGTCTTTTTTAATTCAGTGCTGCCTGAGGGCTTGAAGATCATAGTCATTCAGCAGTGGATGCCCAAAATTAATTTTACAATTAAAAACAAATTACAAAAAGAAATACTGTTTCTAAATTTTTCAGCAGTTTGTCCAGTCCTGTATTTTACAGTGTGGTGAACTCATCCCCATATTTACTTTGGGGATGTTCTTTTTATAACCACTTAGCATTTCATTGCAGGAAAATGTGAAGACCTGATTTCATACAATTAGTAAGTCAAAAATGCAACATTATGCTGATTTGACAAAAGGGACTTGCTCCTGGATCCTCTGCTTCCTTTGATTGTCCTGCTGGAGTACTGATGCTGATGGCATTCTGTCTGTGCATGCATTGAACCTTTTGTGGGAGCAGCTGGCCACGAGAACTAGGGATCGAGAGCATGTTTACTGGACTTAATGAGGTCTTATTTTTTGTTTTTATCTAGCATTTAAATCTTTAAGAACCTTTTTTGTCACATGAACCAAATTAGATTTCAAGGTCTTTGGAAAGTAAAAAGACATACATAATTTTGTTCATGAAAACCACAACTAGTTATTTTTAAACTGTGTTTTTTGTAAAGGTAAAATACATGCATTAATTAGCTGTCTGCTCCTGCTAGTAGCACTGCTAAACAACACTAACTGGCTTCTGACAGTTGCTTCATATTTGATGTACAGTACAAACATGAAAGTGTCGACTTCTTATCCACCATACAAAAAACATTGGATATAAGCATATTAACCAAAATGCCAATCTAATTCTTTCAGTTATGATAGTAAACAGGTAGTTGTTGAAAGCTCAAAAGGGAGTGAGAGTGATTCAAAACCCTAAATTTTTTAGCCATAAAACCAGCACTAAATTGGCTGAAATATATTGAAGGTAGCTGTCACGTTGGGTAATGATTCTATGTATTTGAGGGACAAATTTCTTGTAAAGGTATTTTTGATTTACTGTTAAAAGAAATACAATGATTGTAGCTGATTTTAGTGTAGTCATCATACTCCAAGTTTGTGTGAACTTCTCACTGAAGTAAGAGAAAACAGGCTAATGGGCTACAGGGATAATATAAAGAGAGCAGTCTTTGGTGAGTAGGGGACAGAGACGCATTATATTCACTCTCAGAGCAGAATTTTTTGCTAATTGGTTGAAGTAAAGATGGCACTTGGCTCATTTTGTGATAGCTGTACTTCGGTGGCACACAGTCCTCCACTTTACTATAAATTCTCCCAGTGCTCACTTTCACTTGCCTGCAAGTGTTCTTCACAAAGAAAGTGAAGCAAATTTTATCTTAATCAGAGTGCCAGCTAGGCTTGTTTCAAAGTACCTATAAAATAACTCAAGGTCCAAAAACAATTATTGTAATTCAACATGAGAAACAAATATAGCTACCACACTGTGTGAAGCTGTGGTCTCAGAAGGATATTTCCAAAGAAAACTCCCTCATTACAGAGTTTGTTACATTTGTGTCTTTGAATTTTGGAGGACAAGTACATTCAAAACAGCCCTGTGAAGATATTTTTTGTCAAATTGAGTTTTTTATATTCAGTTATTTTTTGCACATTTATATGTGTTTAAAGTCAGTTTCTGTGTGACCTTGACATATTTAGAAGTAAAAAGGAATAATAACTGCATAATTAAAATGGAAACAACTTGCACAAAACTAAGTATGAAAGGAAAATGGAATACAACATATAAATTCTCTGTGAGAAATTGCATTGTTTTTATTATTATTATTATTATTATTATTATTATTATTATTATTATTATCATCATCATCATCATCTAGACCTCTGACTCTTAAATTAAGCATAATGAAATGCAGTAGAAAAAGAAGTACCATGGAGTCTATATCTGTGAGAGTATTTTTAACAAACTGGGCTAGTGTTCCGTATCAGCTAAATTCATTAATTAAGACAGTAAAAAAAACAGTAATGTGTTAATCAGTCTCTTAGTACTTTTCACTATCCCCATCCAAGCCCATTGCTTCCCACTGAAGATGTAAATCTTTTAAAGGAGCCACATTTTAAAAGTAGGTTAAATTTTCTTAAAGGCTGAGAAATCTCCTGAAACAGCTGTGTGCTGTCACTCAAGCAGGAATAAATTTTGCATTTGCTGAAGACTAATCTCAGCTGTGGACAGATTTGATCATCTCATATTGTAGGCCTAAATATTGACTTAAAATATTGACTTACGATTGACTTAAATAATCTGCAGCAGCCATATTTATTGTTATTAAGGACCCTGACACCCAGTGCAATGATGTTGGTCATTGATGTGTGTTTTGGCAAAAATGCAGCTCAGTGGCACAGAGGAATCAAAGATTTGAGACTTACTCTTTTGAGTTTTTCCATGGCTTCTGTTGACAAAAAAGAAAAAAAAACTATCAGGCAGAAATAAAATAGTATAGGACATTTTTTTCTGGAAATTAGGAGTTGTCTTAAATTTGACGACTAAGAAAATGTTTATAACATCATCTATTGTTTCTAAATGAAGAGACTACCAGGGTAATGGCGTCCTCCACAAAGTGTTAGCCTTAATGTTTCGAGGTTAGCCAGAATTTAAAAATGTAGTGTTTGGAAGTTTGTTTGCAGTGACTCTCCCGTTCATTCAACTGTATCAGCTATTTGTTAGCAGAGATTAGCCAGCTGGACTTTCTGAAGTCCTGTTCAACGTGTTGCTGCCACAGAGGAAATAATGTCTTTGCTGCAGAAATGTAACAGGAAGAACAGCCAAGAATTACAGCTGTCATGGATGATGAGCTCAAAAAGACAGTCTGAAAAATGCTGTCAGAGAAAATGATTTTATCGCTTTAAGAGCCTGACAGTATGAGGATATGACTGATATGGAAGATACACAAATGTGGGTTTTATATGTTCCTGCATATTGTGCTTCCATTCAGTGATGAGGACTGTCTTCTCTTTGGGTAAATGTTACCTCAGGGAAACTTTTCCTCAACAGAATGAGTTTAAAATGTTTGTTCTCAACAAATATTTTCCCCAAATATCTCTTAGAAAGGAGGGGGCTGCAATAATATACTCACATCCTTGTTAAATAATAATAATAATAATAATAATAATAATAATAATAATAATGAAGGTAAAACTTGTTGATTACTTTTTGGGGTTTTTTTAGTTATAGGCACAGGAGATTTACTTATTAAAAAATTCTACCTTTCATATTTGGATAGGGCTAATTTTCTGTTGTTTGAACAAAACCCCTGGAAGATAAAACAATGTTAAGACTTTTTTATGCTGTTGATTTTCAAGAGACCAGTGCTTTTGAACAATAATTTATGTTCAAAAATCCTTTACCAAATACAGTTAAGGGCTGGTTCATAAAATGCTGAGGAAACACAAATATGCTGTGTGTGTATTTACTGTACACAAAGCTAAAGTGTTGCAAAGATAAAAATATTCTGGGGGCACTGTAATGAAGGTTTCTGGCTTTTGTATTCCTAAACTTTACCTTGATAATTACATCCAACCAGTAGATACACACACACACGCACGCACGCACGCACGCACGCACGCACGCACGCACACACACACTTTCTTCAAGATTTTGCAGTGTGTCTGGGGGTAATTTTGCCCATTCATCCAGAAGAGCATTTGTGAGGTCAGCCAGTTGGACAAGAGGGCTGGCTCACAATCTGTGTTGTGCAACCCCAATGCCAAAAAGGGACACTGCGCAAAATATAAATAAAAACACAATGCAATAATTTGCAAATCTCATAAACCAATATTTATTCACAAAAGAACATAGAAAACATATCAAATACTGAACTTCATGAAAATAACTAGCTCAACTTGAATTTGATGGCAGCAACAAGAGCAACAAAAAGATGGAAAAGTAAGTGGTACTAAAAAGAAACAGCTGGAGAACATGTTGCAACTAATTAAGTTAGTTGGAAACAGGCCAGTAATGTGATTGGGTATAAAAAGAACACCTTAGATAGGCAAAGTCTCTCAGAAGTAAAGATGGGCAGAGGTCATCAATCTGCCCAAAACTGCATCTAGAAATTGTGGAGCAATTTCAGAATAATGTTCCTCAGCATAAAATTGCAAAGCCTTTGAATATTCCATTATCTACAGTTACATGATATCAGCAAAAGATTCAGAAAATCTGGAGGCATCTCTGTGTGCAAGGAACACAGCCAAAAACCAGTATCGGATGCTGGTGATCTTCAGGCCCTCAGGCATTACTGATGTGCAAACAGGCATGATTCTGTCATGAGAATCATTGCATGGGCTCAGGTACATTTCCAGAAATAATTTTCTATGAACATAGTTTGCTGTACCATCCACAAATGCAGGTTAAACTTCTATCATGCAAAGAAGAAGCCATGTATGAACATGATCAAGACTTGTTCTTCTTGGTTGAGTTGCTGTGGTTCCTTAAATTTGTTGTCGTCATAATTATACCACTTATAGTTGATCATGGAATATCTTGGAGGGAAAGGAGGGAAGTTAATTTCACAAACTGACTTGATGCAGCAGTGGCACCATGCTCAAATTCAGCGAGCTCTTTAGAACAACCCACTCTTTCACAGGTATTTGTAAAAGCAAACTGCATGGCTAGATGCTTGATTTTATATACCTGTAGCAATGGGACTGAATGAAACACCTGAATTCAATAATTAAGAGGTGTTCATACAGTGTTTGTCTTTTTAGTGCAATCTAAGTGTCCAAACCAGACACGAGACATAAAACAGGGTTGCAACTGGGTGAAAATAAAACACTAAAGTATTTATGCTGCATACAAGCACTCTACAGTGGGTACGGAAAGTATTCAGACCCCTTTAAATTTTTCACTCTTTGTGTCATTGCAGCCATTTGCCAAAATCAAAAAAGTTCATTGTATTTCTCATTAATGTACACTCAGCACCCCATCTTGACAGAAAAAAACCAGAAATGTAGAAATTTTTGCAAATTTATTAAAAAAGAAAAACTGAAATATCACATGGTCATAAGTATTCAGACCCTGTGCTCAGTATTGAG
>VUQH01033651.1:0-18635 GCA_015106775.1 Etroplus canarensis | reverse complement strand
ACAGTTTTCCATAAAAAGCACAGCTTTATTATTCCTTTTAAAGCCGCAGGGTTGCACATCTCCAGCTGTGACAGAGTTTCCCTCACAAATATTTGGAAACCTCTTTTATAGACTGGAAGATTATGTGCTGTCTGCTACCACCGCTGACCTTTATGGGAACACACAAGAGGGCGCGAAAAGCAAGATAGCGCACCCTTCAACTCGCAGGTGGTGATTACGCCCTGCGAATGCAAAAACTCGGCAAGGTTGCGGCCTCGGGATGCGGCAAGGGTACGGGATTATCAAGTGATAGGCAAGGGGAAACGGTGCGGCGGCAGGACTCCTAGAGTGGATTTAGGTGATAGTTGGCCGTGGAGGCAGTGTGTTGCCTGTCTTTTAATTCCTTTTTGCGCGTCTTTGATTTAATAGACAAGAAGGATTAGGAAGAGAAAGCTATTAAATAGATAGAGGCAGGCGATGATGTGCATATTCAGGCGTTTTTGATAAACCGTGGAGCCATAAACTGCTGTTTATTTCCATATTCATGTAGTTTTTTTTTTGTCAAAGCCATGGGGAACCACTGGAGATGGGTAAAAGGGCCACACGTTTGAGACCCCTGGCCTTGGGTTAGTGTTGGTGTCCTTATTTATGGTCGGTATCCCCCACCAAAGTTGCATTTTGGTGCTTACTGAAAAGATTAGGTAGGATTCAGTATCAGTAATGTTAAATGTTTTCATCAGATTTGTAATCTGGAGAAAGATTATCTGATTACATTTTCTGATATAACTGCATATCTTTATTTCTTCAATATAAAATTGTGGCTTGAATGGCTTTGGAGGAAAAAAAACCAACTTTTACTCCTATATATTTTGATGAGGTAATGGAAGTAGCAGCCGTGATTGTAAAATGTAGGTAAATAATACCCGTCCTGAATCATGTGAAAAACTGAGAGCGCGAAGCTCCGTCTTTGTCGAGATCAAAGAGATCTGTGAAGACAAAAGCAGCGGCGCGGCGGATAGTAAAAGCTGATCTCCCTTCATGTGACCAGAGAGCATTTCAGGCCTGAGGCGACACGATGTTGAAACCGACGGAGCAGTATTGGTAAAATGAGCAGGTGTCGCGCCGGCTGCTGAATCGATTTTCCGTCGTATCGCTGAGGACCGGTGTCGATAAACCCGCCAGGCTGAAGCTGAACTGCAGACGCTGACGCTGCTGGATAGCTTTGGAGCTAACTGCTCCTTCGAGCCGTAACCGGAGCAGGTGCGACAGGGGTGGCTTTGGATGGTCGTCAGCCGTGTAGAGGGAGATGATGAGTGTCGTTCATGGTGGCCCAGTAAAATCCGGTGCCAGTGGCTGGCCTTCCTGTTACTCGATGCGGGACGAACAGAACAGGACGGACAGAAAAGTCCAACTTCTGAATGGGTGCCTGGGGAGGTTTCGGCGGCGCTGAGTGGCAAAGCCGACCTCTTTCGTGTCCCGCTGTTGCGCCTCCTGTCGGGTCCGGATGAAGACTGCATGAACGCTTTCAGAGGAGGCCATGTTTTTTCCCCGCGTTTCTCCAACTGATGAGGATCTCGCTGCCTTCTGGCCGTTTGTTTAAGCAGGGATTTTTCCACTGTCCTGTCCTCTCGAGGAAGGAGAGAAGACGCAAAAGATCAAACACGTAAACCTGATTTAAGGTTTTAAACGCAGAACAGACTTTCCAGCTCGTGATGGGCGCTTAGAAGTGGCGGGCCTTGGAGTGTTTTTCTCTGTCAGTCTTTCACCTCCTGACTGTTTCTCTCTGTAACTTCAACATCCAGCTGAGAGTCAGACGGCTCCACCCGTGAAAAGAGAAGAAGAATAACAGCCTTCTACACCTTTCCATCCTTCCTCCCGTCCATCCATCACCCCGAGCTGTTTTCTCTATAAATACTCCATTGGACCTCAGGTTTCACGCGCAGAACAAGGCTAAGCAGGTGCAGATAGTGTCTCCCCGCTCGCACATGCAGGTCTTTGTTGGAGAGAGGCGCTTCAGCTTGTGGCCCCCGCAGTTGTGAAAGTCCCCACTAGATGGCGGCAGAACCATTTGAAGATGTCGAGCTTCACACGGAGTCACAGGGAGGAACAACTCACTGCAATTAAGCCCAGGTCTCCTCATCTCCACATGGCAAAGTGTCACTTTACTCCCCTCGTGGCCACTCTGGTTTTGTGTGATCTGAACAGACTCGGTTGGAGCGCTCTGACAGTGGAGGGTTTTTTTTGTTTAAGCCTGTCTTTTACGATCCCTTCTTGCCTTGTAAAGAGTCCCAGGTGTTCTAGCTCTGCGACATGATTCCTGGCCTTCAGAAAGCTCCACAAATGGAAAGATGAATCCCTCCTCAAATCGGGGACTATGTGGTCATTCCCCTTTAGATGCAACAAAGGGCAAAGGAGTGATATTACAGCACGGCGTGCCTCAGGACTATTCATGACCGTCCATCTCTTGTCTTCCCATAAGTCTGTCATTCCAATCACAAATTTTATGGCGAAACCGTGCCGTAGCCCTCTCTCTGAAACACTGAACTGATTTAGCATGGGTCAGCGCTCTTGGCGCGAGCTCAGCGGCTGTTAGGTTCAGTCCCCCGTTCGAAATTGGCCTGCTGGAGAGATTTCGCGGTCATGTCTCGAGGCGCCGCTGCCCTTTCCTGCCGGTCCCCTTAACCTATTTTACTGAAGTGTACAAAGAGTCTGACAGACGCGGACTCCGATTGCAGCAGGTTTTATTTTCTTGTTTGTGCTTAACCCTCGTGCAGCGCTCACACAAATGGCTGTCAAACCTGGCGTGACATAGTAGCAGGATTTTGAATTCATCTCCCAGATCTCCTCGCGTTGGAAAATCGATCCTTTCTTAAGTGCCGTTTGATGGATGCACCATATTTTGTACATCTCAATCCAGAAGCAAAATATCCCTTTTCTGATATGCTGTTGCTTACTTGCTCACTGAAGCATCTTCTGGACTGTAGTGTCTAGATGCTTTTTCCACAAGGCTCCACCTGGGGGTCTGCTCGGCCCCGAGGTGAGTTCACGTCGCCGTGTGTCAGACAGGCGTGGTGCGAGTTTTGCTACGTGGGCTGACGTCTCGGCGGGTTCGAGCCTCGACCTCTGCATGCGTTTGTACACAGCCGCCACTGTGGGGGCCGACTGGGACGCTGCTTTACAGAAATACGCTTTTACAATAAAGTTCCGGTTCAGTTTTTGGGCTTTTCAGACTTTAAATTGAGCCTAGCCGTCGATCGCGCCAGGGAGCTGGAAGGGCGCAGGTGTCTCGGCTTTTCCCATATTTAGTGGAGTGGTTCTGAGTCAGATACTGTACACTGTGACTCAGTGTCCCCAAAGAGCCAAAATTTATCAATGTGAGAGACACATAATGTAGCTTATGTCACCGCTTTAGTTTAATTTGAGCATTTTCTTCCAGTGAAGTGAAATGTTAAAAGGACCCAAAGGAACTGCAGTGTGATTGGGCCACAGCACATGGGAGCTGACATAAAATGGATGATTAGGCTGAACACTGTAAAGAGCCTAATTGTTTTCCATTCTCCCATTTTTCAGATAAAGCATTTTTGAAACTCAACATGGACTCAGGGAGCTGCCAAAGGTTTCTGGGGGCTTTTTGGAAATGAGATGTTCACGGCTGAAACCCTCAACAAGTTGCCACTTTGCAGGTCGCATTAAAGGTTCTGTTGTGGGTCATTTCTGACCTGTTTTTAAGTCTCGTCAGACAAGAAACGCAGGTTTTTCAAGTCCTAAATAAAGGGGACCTTATTTTGTTCTTCTTCCGGCCGCTTCCTTTAGGGGTCGTCACAGCAGATCTGCCTCCATCTCACCCCACCTCTTTGCTTTTCTGTGACGCGCATCGTGCTTTATTGCGTCCATGAACCTTCACTATGGCCTCCTAGTAGGCCTTCCCCCTCTCCTCCTCCTTTGTCTTAACCCAACAGTAACAAAGTTTCCGGCGGCACCTGGCTGGCCACAGTACCAAAGGTGGTGGTTTTTAACTTCTGACTGATCCTGTATGGAAATCTTATTATTGAACCGCATCCTGTAGCTGCAGCAAATGAACAAACGCCTGTTAAAATACCAGGCTTTTCTGATGTGGAAGAATTAGACCACGATAATACATTTCAGAACTTTTCCCACCTGTCATGTGACCTGTAACCTGTACACTTTAGCTGAAAAGGAAACAAGTCTGCGTGTGTACTTTTCAGCTGCTTCCTTGTATTCTCCACAAGGGGTCGCCACAGCGAATTAATCCGCGTTAGTAATTTGGTCAGAGGTTTTACGCTAGATGCCCTTCCTGACGCAACCCTCCATGGTGAGAGGGGCTTGTGTCTCCACCTGGTGTCGAACCAAGGACCTCTCTCGGACCCGAAAAACAAATCTGTTGGGAGGAAAATAGGCAACCAGCTTATGGTTCCTTCTTATATTTTCCTCCCAACAGATTTGTTTGTTTTTCGGGTGTCCCCGGTAGCATAGTGGTTTGCGCATTCGCCTTATAAGCGAAAGGTCCTTGGTTTGATCCCAGGTGGGGACACAAGCCCCACTTATGCAATCAGCTTATGGTTCCTTTATTTAAGTGTACTCACCCTAACACTAATGCTTTGGTGCTTTAATTATAGGAGTCTATCAGCACGGCACATTTGGACTTGGCAGTATTTGCCCACTCTTCCTTTCCGAAGTACACCAAACCTATCAGCTTGTGAGGGCATCTCTTGCGCCCAGCCGTCTTCAGGTAAAACTCGCACGCTTTCAGTCGGATTTAGGTCTGGGCTCTGGTTGGGCCGCTCCAAAACTTGAATTTTCTTCTGGTGAAGCCGTTCTTCCATTGATTTGGATGTATGCTTGGGTGCCGAAAGGTGAAATTCCGCCTCAGCTTTCTAGCAGACGCCTGAAGGTTTTGGGCCAAAACTGATGAGTATTTCGAACTGTTCATCAGTCGCTCCACATTGACTGAAGCTCCCAGTTCCATTTGAAGAAAATGTCTCGAAAGCATGATGCTGCCACCGCCGTGCTTCACTGTGTTCTTCTGCAGCTTCCTGCAGCTCTTCAGTGATCCTGTAGGCCTCTTGGCAGCCTGCCTGACCAGTTTTCATCCCGTCTTCATCAGTTTAATTTAAAAATAAGGATTACTTTGAGTTATGACTCGTGCAGAGCGACTCTGGTCGTCCAAAACTAGATATATTGAAGCTGGAAATGAGCAGAATAGATTCAATTTAAAGGGGACTCCAGCTGCACACCCAATTTTGCTTTTAAAGAAAAGCTCTTCGCTCCCTAAAAGTTTATTTTTTTTTAAAGCTCATCGAGGAGCTTGCCTTGCCCAGACCGATGCACGCAAGCCGTTGCTCGTCTGCTGCATGGGAAGATTTCAGTGAGCCGCGGTCCTCCTTATTTGTGTTCTACGTCCCTTTTCTTCCTGTTCCTGCTCTATCTGGCTTTCCGGTCGATTACCGTTTTTTTTTACCAAGCGTTGCGTTCCCACGCCTGTTAGATATTTCACAGGTCTGTTGTATTTGCTTGCTTATTTTCCCCTCAGCAGACAAAGTTTCCCTCGTTTCCACCGGATGCCGTATAAGGTGCGCGCGCACGTGTATGTACAGAGCATGGATGCAGGTAAGGTGTTGTTGGCTCATGTACAAAGCAGGATGTACAGCAGCTTAGGAGAAGTGTTGGGTTGTAAACACTCTGAGTCAACTGTGAGCGTACTGTCGGCACACGGTGAGTCACTCGCTGGCTCACCTACATAGAAAACCGATGTTTTTGCCGATGTGGTAGATATTCATATCCATGGTTACAGGTGCCAGTCAGATACTTAAACATATATGCATCCATGCTGCCGCTTCACAAGTAGGCTCTAAAATCTTGTTCTCTTGCAGGACTCTATGGCATAAAGCCCTCAGATTCAGCCGCTCCGTGGGGACTGCCGCCGAGGAGGTTCACCAACTCTGACGCCCCACCGCCATTTTCCACAGCCTGAGGGGAACCAGGAAGCAGCCGGCCGGAGACATGCCTGCCCTGGCCACCGGAGCCGGCCACGAGCCAGGTAACGGCTCCACTACCGTTAACACACACTTCTGATAGAAGTTTACAGGAGGGCTTACTCGACTCGTGTTGTTATGTGGATCATCAGCACGAAGGCGAGTCTGACCCCGGCCGAAACGCGGCCTGGTGGTGCGCCCACCGCTTTCAGGAGAACCCAAATTTAATTTCAAGATAGAAGAGTTACTCCTCACGTGCCTCGGGCTGCTTCTCCTCGCCTCGAGTGGACCGTGTAAAACTGCGGTTGGAAAATAAACCCAAGTCTATTTTCACTCCATTCTGTGCCCAGCTAAATGAAAAGCATACCGCTGCGAATTTACAGTTCAACAACACGGGGCGAAACGATGTTAAAATACATACACCGCGGTCTTGTCTCCCGGTTGTGAGGAGTGCGTGCGTGGGTGATGTCAGAATGAGGAGCACGTCAAGCTTGTCATCACCGAGACAGCTGGCAGAAATCACCACCCCTCCCCTCAGGAACGCTGTCCGCCCCTCAGGCCGGCTTAATGGGCGGCTACGTCACTGCGCGCGCACACGCTCGGCGGCCTCGACCCGGCGAGCTCTGGAGAGCGGAGGGACAAAAGGAGGACAGACATTAAGGCTCGCGCTGATGGATAAAGAGCGTGTGGGTTTCTGCCTCCAGACCTTTAACAGAGTTACCGAAGGCCCCGTCGTCCTGGAAATTTGTGCAGGCAAAGTAGAAAGCCAGACCGTCAATTACGATTATAGTCATTTTGGGCAATTACCGGCGAGGGTTCGGGTTTCCAAATAAAACACGTAAAGATTCCTCCGGCCCATCTCAGCCTGCCCCCCCCGCCCCCTCCCTTGATGGTCCTGTGAAGCTGTGTGTGCAGGTGAAACCTAATGAACATTATGGATGAATGTGGAGTTACTGATCTCCAGGTTAGGTGAAGTCACAAATACCTGTGGTTGGCCTGGCATACGGATCACCCGGCGTTCTACCAACGTTTCCGCGGAGCGCCGGTAGTATTACTCCTGGTATCATAATAATGCTGCTGATTTAGGAGCTGAAGCTCCTGGAAGAACCAGCTGAATTTATGGTGCACAAGGAAAAGCAAACATTTCATTGACATCCGTTCCTAGATCAGTTATGACTCGAGACTGCAGCTTTAAAATGTAATAAGGAAGCAGAATGTTAAAAATATGAAGCTGGTGTAGAGCTAAATTCCTCCACTGAATAACCTCTCCTCCTCTGCAAATGCCTTCTTCGAAGATTCCACTAATTCCCTCTTATTACTATGTTCCAGTGCAATTTCATCTGTTTCAACATCACTTATGCTTCCAGCTGGAAGATAAATGACAGGCAATATATTATTGAATTTCTTTTCTCTAATGTAGTTTTAGATTTGTCATGTCTTGGTTTTAAAGGCTTTTCCAGTTATGTAATGAAATTGTCTCTGAAAGGAACATTCAAGGACTTAAAAAAATCTGCATGTGGAACAAATGTACTAATTGGAAGCGATAATTTTTCTAAATTTCCTTGGATCTTCTCCTGAAAGCGCCTGCGATAGTTATTTTTAGTTTCTTGCAAAAGTCTTCACCCCATGGTGTTTTCCTGTTTTGTTTTTCTTACAGTACAATCTATAATTTAAATGGATTGTCTTTCTTTTACGCAAAAAATGTATATAAGATAATCCAAATTGGTGAAGGGAAAAATTAGCAACCATATTTTAAAAATATCCCAGAAATGTAAAAAGTGGTATATGGATATGTATTCACCTCCTTTACTATGAAGCTGCTAAATAAGATCTGGTGCTACGAAGTTGTAGAGAAGTAGAAATCAGGGCTGGGTTATAGTGCTTTGAAAATCCCACGGTACTGCAACAAACATGCCTGTCTAACAAAACCCACTCCCCAGGAGGGGAGTAATCCAGGAGGCGACAAAGAGACCAAAGGTAACCCTGAAGGAGCTGGAAAGTTCCACAGCAGAGGCTGCTGCATCTGTCCATAGGACCACCGTAAGCTGTACACTCTACACAGCTGGGCTTTATGGAAGTGTGGCCAAAAAAAAAAAATAAGAAAGCACATTTAAAGTTGACCAATAGTCATGTGGGAGACTTCCCAAACATCTCATCACCCCAAGAACACCATCCCCACAGTAAAGCATGGTGGGGGCAGCATCACGCTGTGGGGATGTTTTTCACCAGCGGGGGCAGGGAACCTGGTCAGAAGGAATGATGGCTGGTGGGAGATTCTGCAAGAAATTCCTTTAAATTTCACTTCACCAGTTTTGATGATTTTGTTTGAATCATTTGTGTACAAAATAAAAAAATGTTGTTTAAATTACTTACTGTAACACAAAAATGGGGAAAAAAGCTAACGGGGGTGAATGCTTTCGCAAGCCATTGTATACGATTTGATGTCTTTAACAGTTGCCCCGTTGCGTTGTTTTTACATTACACTGAAATTAACCACCCAGCTAAACACCACAAGGTGTGGTGTGTACTCGCACTAGGCGATTTGCATCACGCTTGAGTGCATTTGGGCTCCAAAGTCCGGTTCATCTGGTATTGCTTCGTACCATACAGGCACAGTTAACCTGCGGCACGGTTTAGCTGGACTCGGGCATGCATTGTGTGTGATCACTGACCGTGCCCAAGCGCACAATTCCAACGTTTCCTCAACTACAGCTGCCTCTGTGAAAAATCGCCGTGTAAATGTTTGAGTCATTAACTCATCTGTAAGGCATATGAGAGGATAGTCTGTCATGATTTCCAAAATTGCTCCAATTAAACCACAAAAATCACAAGTCTCTGCAAGACCTTTTTTTTTTCCCCCCCAAATGTGTGTGTGGTGAGTATGAAAAGAAGAGAGGCCGAGCGTGAGAGAGAGGCGTTGATATGTGGAGACAAAAGTGAGGCTTTCTCAGGCCAGGATTGTTACGCAGAACGTGAGTGCAGGCCAGTTAGGACGTGGCGAGGGAGGTACAGTCATGTGAGAGAGAGTTTTCACAGGACTCTATGCAGTTCTGTGAAAAAACTAAGTACACCCTCTTTGCTTCCTTAGGAATTAAGTGAGTAAGTAGCAGCCAGGTGGTGCTAATCAAATGCATTTGATGAATTAATAAGCCACTGTGCCACAAGAGCTACATCTCATAATCTACAGACCTCAGTTAGCTTGTTAAAGTTTAAAGTTCATGACGTGTAATTAGAAAAAGACTGAACAAGGATGGCTTGTTTGGAAGGGTAGCCAATAGAAAGCCTCTCTAAATAAAACACGACAGCACAGGCTAAGGTTGCAAAGTTGCATCTGAACAAAGCACAAGACATTTGGAACAATGTCCGTTGGACAGACGGGACCAAAGTGGACTTGATGTCTGTCCTCCTTTCGTTTGGCTGTAACATACAGCACCACGCTTGGTGAGAACCAAACACAACCTATCAGCACCAATGCCTCGTACCAACTGTCCAGCACGGTGGTGGCGGGGCGATGATTTGAGCTTGCTTTCTGTAGCTAAAGGACCCGGGCACCTTCCAGTCATTGAGTTGATGATGAACTCCTTTGTAAGGGTGGGGGGAAAATCAACACAGCGTAGTATCACAATAGTTTGTGTGGCAATATTTTTTTGAACATGGGGATACCAAATACCGATATATTAAGACATAAATTAAAAGTGCAAATTGACCTTTTTAGTACTAGAATAATAAAATCAATGGCTGTTTAAAGCCACCTTCATCATCTACGTCTATTTTCACGTTCTTCAGTTTCTGAAGGGGCTTCGTAACGTTTGTTGTGTAAGTTGTACTGTTCAAAACACACACTTTGCATTCCTTTAATTTGGACTAGACCGCAACACAAACAGTTCAGTTTGTCAGTCATGACAGGTTTTAATTACTGTCTTGGTCAGTCTGTCTGCCTTACAGCCTCATTTGGACACATGACGGAATTGAGAGGAGAAGAACTGAGAACTTTATCTCATTAGATAAAACAGATACGGACAGAATTTACCTTTAGGGACATAACTTGTGTTGAAAAAAGTGATGAATCATAATATATGTTATCAGAATATTCAGCATACTAGAAAATATTTAAAATTGCAATATTATTCTATCATGAGTTTAGTAGCATGATGATATCATACGGTGGGGTCTCTGGTGATTCTCACTTTGTATACCAAAGTATTCTAGAGTAGAAATGTGAGGCCGTCTGTCCGGCAGCTAAAGTTCTGCTGGAATTGGGTCACGGGACGGGACAATGATCACAAACATTTTAGCAAATCTACAACAGAATGGCCAAAAAAGAAAAGAATCAAGGTGTTGCAATGGCCCAGTCAAAGTCCAGACCTCGACCTGATTGAAAAGCTTTGGCAGAACATTAAGAGAGCTGTGCATAAACAAATACCCACAAGGCAACGTCATAAAGAAGAGTGGACCAAAATTCAATAAAACTGAGAGCCAACAGGAAACATCTGAAAGAAGAGCAGAGAATAAAAGACAGGTAGGGGACGGGCACAGATGGACAGCAGACGGATAGGGCACAGAAGGCACTGAGGAGGAGAAAAAGAAGCGCTGCAACAGAAACATGAGTTCCAGTTATTAAGAGGTACCAAAAAAGTCAAAACGAATCAATACGCTGGGGATGAGGGCGTCATACACATTAAAATTCTGATTTGTGATTTCTAAAAACAGTCCCCAGTACGCCTTACTAAGGGGTCCAAAGTATGCCAAGAAGATATCCCCCACACCATTACACCACTGGGAGCCTGAACTATTGATACAAGGCAGGATGGATCCATGCTTTCCTGTTGTTTACGCCACATTCTGACCCTACCATCTTAATGTTACGGCAGAATTCAAGACTCATCAGACCAGGCAACATTTTTCTGATCTTCTGTTATCCAGTTATGGTGAGTACATGTGACCGGTAGCTTCAGTTTCTTGTTAGCTGACAGGAGTTGCACCCGGTGTGGTCCCCTGCTGCTGTAGCCCATTTGCTTCAATGGTTTGTGCATTCAGAGATGCTCTGCTGCACACCTTGGTCATAATGAGCGTGTTCACCAATTATTCGTAGCTTGACGCGGCTGATGCAACACGTAGGTCGAGTGCTGATTGGTTGAAAAGCACTCTGGGCCAGGCACGGAGCAATGGCGAAGTTCCCAATTAGAGGTAGAAACCCGAAAAAACATGAAAGATTGAACAAATCAGCACCAAAAGCAGAGAGGCTGCAGTAGATACTCTACATGGTTTTAAACACTCCGTTTCATATCAGCTCTCTGTTACCACTCTGATCCTTGCCACAGCTGACTGAAGGGCCAACAACAGCAAACGGGAGGAGCCCACAGACCGGCTATTTGTAACACTGCCCTCTGGTGGCAGTAAACGGCTACAACATGGAGACGAAACATCAACGTGCTCCCAATGCCTCGAGGGCGACAAATGAGAAACACGAGGGAGAGGAACGTACAGAAGTGAGAAACAGTCATAATTAAGAACGCAGTAACACGACTGAACCTAACAGAGGGATAAGAGCACAGGAAGATGATGCTGAGGAGGGACAGAAGTAACACAAGGCGAAACACAAATAGAGGCTAGAACTAAACTAACAGTAACAGAAGCTCAAAACGCGATCCCATAAACAATAGTAAGGATGAAGAAACTCAAAAACGGTCCACTCAGACACAAAACTCACTGACCATGACGATCCCAATAGATCAGCTGTTTCTAAAATACTCAGACCAGTCCATCTGGCACCAACAACCACATTCTAAGTCACTTAAATCCCCTTTCTTCCCCTCTCTGATTCTAAGTTGGCTCTCCAGCGGGCTGTCTCATTAGATACTAGCACAAACGAGCAGTTGAACGGTTGTTAATGAAGTGTCAATCAGTTTCTTATGAAGAACATGCAAGCAGCCCATCAACACAGTTTCGCTGTAGCTGCTGATTATGAACATTTTCAGTATTGAGAAAGAGGCTAGAAGTCAGTAAAACTGCTGAATATGAATGCAAGCGCCATCCTTGCGTTTCTACAGTGTATTTAGACATCCACCAGCTCCGACTTGCTAGCATTACACGCATTCCAGAGGGAGACTGACAGGTATTAGTGACAAATAACAGTGACTGTTAACAGTTGGTTAGATGTTTCCATCCAGAGCCATCGGTCTGCAGCTTCAGCTGTCACTCTGTTCTCACACACACACTCCAAGCACGTCAAATTGATCAGCAATACGCTGATCGCGTAGCTGACAAACGGTTGCGCTCGTCCTTAAACGCACTGGAACAGAGCGGGCTGTCTGTCAGCCTTACAGTTTGCGGATGTAAGGGGGAAAAAAAATCCGTGGCTGTGACCTGAAAAGCAAATTCTGCAGTCTGAGCTACTTTTGTTTTTCGTGCGGTTCAAGGCGCAGGAGCAATTTGCATCATGTATGATGAGACTGTGTTGGGATCGTATGTGTGAAGTCATTATACGGCTGATGCAGCTGATAACTGCCAAAGCATGTAGGCATCAAGACTTGAACAGTCGAGCCTAAAGTCCACACAGCCGAACAACGCCTCAGCTGCCAGTAATTACAGCCGTAACAGCTTCTGCCAGCACATTAGCTTCCTTTCTTTAGCAGTCCTGCAGTCCAGAGACCCCCCTCAACACAAGCCTCGCCACACACACACTCCCAGAAGATGAAGTACTGTGCTTAGGCTTTAACGTAGTGGGAAAAATATTATCATTAGAACAACTATTCTTTCGCGGCAGAGCTCCTATTTCATCACCACATTTGGGTGGGAGAAGGTCTAAGAGTGTGTGTGTGTAGATTTTATTAAAATGCTCATTATTAGAGTATTTGGAGAGCAAACACACGGGCAGACAAATGGAGGGCACATGTAAGATCATACCATCCCTCGCTCTCCTCACTTTCTCCCCGTCTGCCCAAATAAACAGCAGGTCTGTATGAATTAAAAGGCGAATAAATGAAACCAAATAGTTAGAAAATAAACTTGAAAAACAATAAAACGTTGGAAAGTCGGCTTCAAATTGGGGCTGAGGGGAGTGCTATACAGGTTATACTGGTGGTTAGGTTACGATCCACTTTTTGGGTTCTCCTGTATCCTGTGGAAGCAGATTTATGACGGGGGATATGTTGTTGACCCTGTCCTTCAAGGTGCTGTCGTGCAACTTTTTTTTTTTTTTTTTGGCTACCGCTAATAAGCAGCCAAGAAGTTATTTAAGAGGTGGCTATTATGCTCATTTCCACCTCCACCTTTTTAGCTTATCCAGCCGAAGGACCGATAAACTAATGCAATGGTGAGGCTTCCATCTGACCATCCACAATTCACAAGAATCACTACTCCTCCTGCAACCTTGATCAGAATTTAAGCAACTTGCAAACGGTGATCATCTTAATGTGGCTTTATCCAAATTATACTGAAGGTTAAGGTTATATTTTACGTTTTACAGGCACTTTTCCATTTTCACAAGAATCACTACTCCTGAGATTATTAGTCTGGGTGCACTGTTCATAAAATGAGTGTTTACGTGTGCCCCTCTGCTATACATAAATGCTCTCATTAGATTCATTTTTTGCATAATAATGTTTTAAGCCAAGTTGGGGCTGTTGTCTCGCACGTGACTGTTTGCGAGCCTCCTGTGAATTATGAGTGTTCATCTTCTGCCTGAAACAAACCGTATTGGTTCCTCTCCCTTTAAGGCCACCCTCTCCCCATGCCAGCTTTCTTCTGATAGGTTGCCCCTCACAAAAAGAAGGTCTGAACAGCAGAAGGGTGGGCACAGAAAAGGGAAAAACCTTAAACCTGTGAAGCTTTAGCCATGTTTAATAAGAGCATTCATCATTTTAACAGCATTTATGAGACACAGTAAAGAAAAGCATAACAGGTCCCATTTTAAAACGAGCTTTTAATTGTGCAAATATTTCATGGTGCTAATATTGCAGATTCCTCTCCACGTGGACGTTCAGCCACCAAGGCAAACCTCTGATTATTAACCTGAACACTGTAACCACCCCCCTTCAACAAAGCTATGCAGCTGCTCTCCAGGTCTTTTCTCCGAGCCAGACAGCTGCTGTTTTCTCCTCCTGTTCAGCTGTGATGGAGTTTGGATGGGCTCAGGCGGGGAGAGATAACCGTTACGCCTCCGCTCAGTTTGGCTCGGCTTGTCTCGGTTTATTTCAGCTCCCACTCAGGGATTTTGTAGACACACAAACTCGACTCACTCCTCTGTCTGCTGCACACTATTTATCTCCCTACTGAACTTCATTAGTTGGGAGGTTAAGTTTCAAGAGTTTACACTGTGTGGGTGTTTTGGTCTACCCACCCTCAATGACAGACTCACTTCTTTAGGAACATAAGTGAATTTCAATTTTGAGAATAAAAATGTGGAACAAGATTCTCCCAGTTTTTAGACAATGTTGCCAAAGTTGTTGTCATAATGAAACTGATGAGAATTTAATGCAACCAGGCCTGTACACAGGCATTCCCATCCTGCGCAGATTTGTTCTAGCAATGACGGAGCTTTCTCCATCACTCTTAATGTCTCTGCCCTCTGGTCAGAGACCATGAGACGCACAGCATCTGGCCGGTGCCATTCGGAGGTCAGCGAGCCTCCTGGAGCGAGAGTGGGTGTTTTCTCCCTGTAGCTCCGTTTCCGCTCTGCTTCTGGAGTTTTGTGAGGGGAGTTATCTGATAGAAGTATGAAAGGGTGACATTGGTGATTTAAACCTGGAGACATCAGCGTGAACACCTAGACTTAAATCTTCAAGTCTTCCTGAGAATGCAGTGGGCGATACCTTGCTGTCTGTAGCTTTACATGTGCAAGGTCTCTTGGTATGATAGTATTTTCAGTATATAACGGCAAATAAACTGGCCGGGTAGCCAGTAACTGCTGTGCTGGCCATCTACGTTATGTGGACAAAAGTATTGGGTGACATGCACGCCTACAGGAGCTTTTATGGCTTTGAATTGAATTGTCCAGAATGTCTTGGGTTTCCTTTCTCTGGGGCTGCCCAGCTCAGACCGCCTCCACCAGACTTTACAGTTGGCACAATGCAGTCAGGCAGGTAATGTTGTCTTGGCATTCGCCAAACCCAGACTTGTCCATCAGCCTGCCAGATAGAGAAGCATGTTTCATCACTCAGCAGAACACGCTTCCACTGCTCCGGAGTCCAGTAGCGGCGCGCTTTACGCCACTCCATCTGATTCTCGGGATTGCGCTTGGTGATGTAAGGCTTGCGTGCGGCTGCTTGGCCACGGAAGCTCCCGGTGCACCATTTTTTGTGCTGATGTTAATGCTAGAGGAGGTTTGGAACTCTGCAGTTGCTGAGTCGGCAGAATGTAGCCGAGTTTGTGCCTCAGCACCTTTATATTTCGCTAATGTTGTAGGATCTTCACCTTGCAACACGAAGAGCTTCGAGATGGCTTTGAACTTAAATCATTGCGTAGTTTTATGCACGAATTGCACTTTCATTGTTATTTTTCCAGCCAAGAAATGTAAGATTGCATTCTAAGTGTTCTCCGTATTTTGGTCAACGTTTTCTAAGAAACCACCTGTTCATATTAATGAATTTAAATTTCAAGATAACAGCAATACTGGATTCTGCTTCATTTATCGAACAGGAGCGTGTCGTATGTGTGAGTACGTCTCTAGGCATGGTTTGATCTCCCAGTGCTGCCGCTGAGCCACAGGCTTGCTGACAAGTCAACCCCCCGTGTGCCATTGCCATCACGGCATGGTGCCCCTTAAAGCACACACCCGAGACCAGCGCCAAACCGTGCGCTTCTGAAGAACACGGTGCCCTTTTATTAACCTTATTAAAGTTATCTGTGTTATTCTAAGCTGTACCTGCATGTCCTATCAGGGTTTACGGCCCCCGCAGAGCATTTAAAGGTAAGGGCGGTTCAGCCGTGCGCAGCTGTGGAGGAGGTGGGCGACACTCGCGTGAAAGGCTACACATGGAAATCCTTCAAGGGGACAAGGCTTTTACCAGATACGCTAATAACTCTTTGGCCGTGGGTTTGTGCGGACACAACAAGTGAGCGGTTCCAGTCATCTCATTCTGTCCGATCTCGAACACCCTCTGTTGGGGAAGGTGATGGCTGGATAATGATACTGAGTAATGAAGCACAGCTCTTGCTGTAGTGAAGCCCTCTGTGACCTCACTGCATTATTGTTTCCACATACTTTGTGTAGAACAATTGCATGTGTGGAAACACAACCCTCTCAAAACTATGAGTGATATGATAAGAATCACAGAAAACAAAAGTCAGTCAGAAGTACATTTTTCCATCCTTATGTCAAGAAAACCAAGCATCTGGTCCTTAGTGGGCTTCGGCTTGTGGAAGGCATTAGGGAGGCTTGGGTGTGGGGGGGGGGAGGCATGTGCCGAACGGGGCGCAGGATCCTTTGGGAGCTTCCAGCCATTTGTCGTGGTCGATGGCCAGTAGCCGGCTTGGTGCCGCGGTGATACAGTACCGAAACACAAGGATTTGTTGCCACTGGAAGTGCTCCCTTTTTCCAGTTACATCAGAACTAAAATTTCCACATCGTTTTACCGAGAAAAAAATAAAAACACAGTCAAAAGAAGCAGATGTCAAAGAAAGAACCCGAGTGCAGCTGAGAGAGAGGAATGACGACTTTTATTTGTTTGAATACGAAGGCTTCTTTCTCTTTTTGTTGTCGTAGGATGAGATCCTCTGCCATTGTCTTCCAAAGCACACAGGGTACTAAATTGGTCACTGGCGGGCAGGATACGCTCACTTGCATTAGAAAGAACCTGAAAGCAGCTTTGCAGACCATGTGATCTGTTTGACAACAAGGCCATGGGATGTTGAGTAACCGCCTGCAACTTGGAGACAGAGATTGATTTAGAAAGGAAAATTTAAAGCATGACTTTTCACACGTGTTTCACTTGGTACTGGCCCGTCCGTCTCGTATCCCCGGAAGATTTGCTTGAAATCAGGAGCCGGTCACCGCTTTGGACAGAACATGCGGCCTCTTGCCAGAAAGCGGGCTGCTGTTCCATCGCCACAGTAAGGGGAGGTGGCAGGTCATTGGGACCTGGCCGGCTCGCTGCAGATTCTGCGTTTTGTCTACCATGTTAAAGTGCATCTAAGCATAGCCGGCTCAGTCTGGGCCAAACAGCAACCTTTCATCTCCATCTGGGGAAAGAGAAGCTCTGGATGACCACTGCCAAACTGAGCCTTCCCACAGACTCCAGGACCTTCTGTCCCAGTGTACAACAAACACTGAGCTGCTGCTATTTTCTCCAGCCTCCACATTTTATATATCCGTCTTTGTCCATGATACTGTCACCACCTTTTCTGTCTGCCTAAGTATTCTTCTCCATGTTTAATTTCTCCGCCTCCCCGTCTGTCCTTGCCCTATATATCATTTGCGGATTTTCGGAAAGTGTGGTAGGAAGGCAGTTTAACCACTCAGACTTGGACAAGGTGCCAGGTCCATTCTAAGTCATTTCGTTCTAGCCCTTTTGCAGGTGATTCTGCTCAAGCCCAGCTTACCTTCGGCGTGACTGTTAAAACGGCTGGAGCTGAAAATGCTACCGACTCCTCAGGTGGTTAATGGATCCTGCAGACTGTGCGTTCAGTCATGTTGATTAGACGTGTCCTTTTTGTCCTGAGCTCTGTTTTCCATGTGCTGACAGCCCTTTGTAGTGTAAAGGTGTGATGAAGCATGAACGGGTGAGGCATTTGCCATATAAGATGAAATAAAGTAAATTCTGTTGGAAAAGTGCAGCCTGTCCTGTCTCTGAAATGCAACTTTGATAAGTTCCTGCAACCTAGACTTTTTTTTTTTTTGGCTCCCCTCGAATGAGGCATGATTTTACGGCTTGTTTCTACATCCAGTGTTCAGTCAAACGGTCAGTATATGATTAGAGTGACGCTTCACTGGGCCTCACCCGACCTGCTGTAGTTTCTGCAGTGATTTTTCCATGCCGAGGAGCCCTAATTAATATCTTACAAAAGCCACTCAGTTTTTTTTTCCCCCCCTTCCAAATGATGGATTCACTGCAGAAACCGTGACACTGAACTATCATTGAAGGCGATATGGTGGGGCTCTCTTTTAACGTGGAGAACGGTTTGGTCATTAGTTCTGGTATTGGGAAGCTTGTGGGCTTGTGAGGAGCGCAGACTCCTGCAGGGCTAGCCTTATATATTACCTCTCCCTGTGCTCTTCCTCGGTTTACAAGTGTCATCCAAAGTAGAAAGCTGCTGGACTCATTGTAAGCTGTGATTAAAGACCACAGTGTCTGCTTGGCTAATACATTTCGTAATACTGTATAATTTTACATCTCATAGTTGATGCTGCAGGGCTACTTAATCTCAACAGGAATTGCTGCTGCTTCTATTCTGTGCTCCTGCCACAGAACAGGAGCTGCTTCGGGGGCTGTGAGCTCATGACATATTCTGTCCATTGGCTGTGAACAGGAAGCCCTAAACACTTCTCCTTTTGCTTGGCACCTGACTCAGTTTAGATACGTCCTCCCACCTGCTGTCTGTCTAGGGTTTCTCCCTTCGGATGAAAACTTGTTTGCATAAGTGCAGGAATCATCATCATCACTGTAATTCTTTCTTCTTCCTGTTGCAAAAAGCCACCTCCCCCCCCCCCCCCCCTTCTCAGCA
>VUQH01033650.1:13262-30339 GCA_015106775.1 Etroplus canarensis | reverse complement strand
AGGAGGACATGCAGAGGGTTGGTGTGAGGGAGGAGGTTGCAAGGGATAGGGTGAAATGGAGGCAGATGATCCGCTGTGGCAACCCCTAACGGGAGCAGCCGAAAGAAGAAGAAGAAGAAGAAGAAGAAGATATGTAAATGTAAATGTACATATATATGTGTGTGTGTGTGTTTGTATGTGTGTGTGTGTAAAATCGGAAATGGCAAACACAGTTTTCGTCATCTCTCATTAGCCTTACTGCACCATCTGTCTCACACTGCATCACATAAAATAACAGCTAATGCTTTGCCCTGTTGAGCTGTCTTTAAGCAAGGCATCTAGCCTTCTCTTGAATCACTGAAGGTGCTCAGTGGTCAATATTCATTTGATGGATGTAAGATGTGTTACTCTGCTGCTTTGCAAATTCTTTTCTAGGCTAAGAAAAGACAAGAGACTGCACTGTTTGTGTAAATTCTGTTTACTATAACGGGGCTCCCAGGGGTTATAGTAGGGCAATGAAAAGAAGCACGTCAAGAAAGTGGCAGGAGTTTGATAAGAGCAACTGTAGGCAATTACAGTTCAGCAGCTCACCAGAGAATTGGAGGCTGTAACCTACTGTTAGGACAGAGCCATCACTAAATCCATGGTGACGGGCAATGCTGTCTGATCTGTGATTTGCTATTACTCACTTTTAAGTCAGAAATTTTCGCCAGTCCCTCAAAACACTAGCAACCACCTTGAGCTTTGGTAAGATACTTTCAATCCTATCAGCATTTCTAGCTCTGCACTTTAAAATTTATTTAATCAAAATATTCATTCATCACTCTGAAGGCACAAGCAGTCCAACCACCCCCACTCCATCCTTTTTTTTTTTTTTTTTTTACTGCAACAGCAGGTAATTTAATGGAATTTAATCTATCACACTCCAATCCACATGGAGGCATCTCCGTGTAAACATGAGTGCATATTCTTGTATGTCAGTGGAGATATGTATGAACATTATCATCCTTCTCCATTTTAAGTTGCTATAGGTCTCATGCATTTCCTCCATGTCATTTCTTCTTGGATTAGTCATGGCTGCTGTTGCTGAAAGATGTTGCAATAATAAGTGTGCGTGATGCAGCTTTATATACATATATTTCCTCTTGCACATTTAGACTTTGCATATTGTAAGAATTTTCCAAAGAGGGCAGTCCTTTTACACACTGTGTAGAAAACTTATATCCAAGGAAAACGTCATTCTCATTTACAATGGACTGTAACAAAAATGTGACTATAAAGCTTTAAATGCCTTATTTGTTTGTAACAGGAGCATTTATAATGCCTTTATGGATGTCACACAGGAGACAGAGAGGACGGTGAGCTAAATAAGAGAAAGTTGGTAACTTGGTGATTCACTGCTAAAATTAGACGGATGGACGTGGTGGTGGTGGGGCCAGGGGGGGTCTGGTACCTATCCTGGCTGACACTGGGCAGAGCTGGGGTAAACCCTGGACAGATTGCCAGTCCATCACAGGAATAACACAGAGAGGCAGCCAACCATTTGCACTCACATCCACACCTATGGTCAATTTAGAATCACCAGTTAATCTAACAAACATGCTTTTGGACTGTGAGAGGAAGCTGGAGTGCCTGGAGAACACCCATGCAGGCACATGGGTGTTCTCCAGCAGGGTTGAGCCCTCAACATTCTTGCTGTTATCTAAATGGAAGTGACCTGATGGGAAATTAAAATAAATATTTGGATGCCTAAAATTTACATGTGGAGTCAAACCTACCTTTAATCTTTGAAGACTTCATAGTTAATGTATGGTTACTGTAGCTATTTAGGTAATTTAGTGAATTATTCAACAATTATTTATAGTCTCTCTGCTTGCAGAAGGGTTATTTTAAGCGAGTTTTAAAGAGTGAGTGAACTCATGAAATAATAGGATACTTAACTCAGTGAAGTGCAAAAACTTGAATATGTGCAATTAAAGCATGGCAACACTCATTTTTCAATTCAGTCATGCCTATCAAATTGATCACGCCTTTTTCAATTTTGCACATATTTCATAATTCTTGCCTTTTCCCACATATATAAAAAAGACAGATCAGCAGTTTCTGTTTGTGTACCTTTCCTGTCTTATTTCCAGATGATGATGTAGTGCTGCCAGTAGATGAGAGATTGGAGAAGTGGAGCAGGGACCTCAGCACTGCTCGATGGTTACACTGTGTGTCAGCAAGACACCACAAATGCCCAGCACACACAAACCTGTCTTTAAGACGATGCCTTGTCAAGAGGAAAGTCCGATGAGTGCGGAAGGTAGACAAATTACACATCACTACTGACAAAGGAGATGGAGAGAAGGTGAACAGCAATGTGGTTCCCGGAGCCTGCATTTGTCTCCCATGACTAATGATACTGGGTGATAAGGGATCATACATGTCATCAGTGTTCAATACCGTATATCCAGTCCCTGAAAGAACTGTTAGTTTTCCTTTTGCCACTGGCCCTCTCCCCTGGGTGGTCATTAGTGGTGGTTAAAAATCCCTCCACCTATCCACCAGTAGATGGCGTGGGCGATCTGACTGTTCTGCCCGAGGTAGTGGCTAAAGATGGAGGCTCTCTGCCTTCTCTGACTGTCTTCATAATGATGTTGCTGAGTTACATAAGAGTGCAGTATCTCTCAGCAGGCTCTCCAAAAGAAATTATGCGTTAGATCTCAACCCAAACTCCCTGCTTTTATTTCTTTTTGTTCCTGGGCAGAGCTGAGAGCATAGAGCCACTGAAATGTGTTTTTTTTCCCCCTCTCTTGCCGAGTGATAAAGAAATTCTGCTTTGATCACTGACCTAATTAATGAAGCAATTGATGAATGTAAATACCAGATTAGTTATGCAAATGATCACAGCACAGAAAAAAGAAGGAAAATGCATTACCCCCATTAGGAAGTTCTGAGGGCACAGAAATTATCAATGCATGAGGCAACATTTTGTTCATGATAAAGTTAAAAAATACCGATAAACAAAAATAAAGCCTAGACTGTGGCAGACAGGTTTTAGGGTTGAAGCAATTTGAATGATGATGCATGACGAGAGCTTTTGCACACCCTTCCTATTGCTAAGCATAAATATACTTCATTAAGATGAGCTCATATTTTCAGCCCTGTATTGGGCCTGTATAGTGTAGATCGGTGTTCATGACAGCTATTTTTGTCTAACTGAACCTCATGTTATATTATTATAATACCAAAATAATATTAATAAAATGGAATAGGAACTAAATTCCAAATTCTGTTAGTTAATCTAATGAATGTACTCACTTGAACAATCCTTATGAACACAAGCACAAAAAATTAGCTGTACTTGCTGTTGCCTGTATTGTAGATGGATGACTTTGCCTCCAGACCTAAACAGATGAATTACTATAGTGGATAAATAATGTTTTTATTTCTTTCATCTCGATGCCTTTTACCTCAGTCAGGTGCAATAAGCACTGATGATGGATACACCAATAGGATTGGCTTCATGTGTTATTGTTCCATCCATTTAGGTTCATATTTGATGTCTGGAAGATGCACAGTGATGTGAAATAATCGGCAACTCCCCCAAATGTAACGAGGATGTTTTGAAAACAGGAGAGGAAAGGAAAGGAGTGGAAAATAGAAATATTTGGGTTAAAATGTAGGGTAATAAATACTCAAGTACAGATGCCTGAAAACTCTATTAAGTACAGTAACAAAGTGCTTGTACTTTGCTACTGTCCACTTCTGTACATATCACACACTTAAATGTTGCTGAGGCCCTTCATTCTATTCTGATTCCCATTGTGAACAAGTTGGATCCATTGAGGCCTAAACCTACAACACACTGTATCAAAAGGATCCACTGCCAAAATGCCATTGCCACCTCAATAACATCTATGTTCATGCACTAAAGAGTTGGAGCTGTTTTGGTACCACAAAGGGAACTTACAGAACATTCAGCAGGTGATATTATTCTTGTGGATGATTGATGTATATAGCACCAGAAAGAAAACTGAAGAAATCATCTAAGTATATATCAAAATAAGAGTAAGATGAGAATACTCTTAGGTCATGCTGGCATAGACATGTCAAGTGTTGTATGCCTGTATGCATTTGCATAGGTGATTTTTTATTAGTATCATTTTATACCATTTAAAGAGGTTATTTCTAATTGTTAAACCAGACAATTTTCACCAGAACCAACAGATGCCCTTTGCCTTTGAGAGGTTCATAATAAGTTGCAGCTCATTGTTTATTTGTGAGGCTTACAGCTTTGCTATTTTAGATCACTGTCACTGGTCTCATTGCATAATTTTACCCATACAGAAGACAGCATTTTTAATTACTGGAGCATTTCACAACTAAAGAGGCAGATGTTTCCCATATGAGCAAGTAGAAAACAAAAAACAGAGCTAAAAGAAGGGTGAATGGTACTGCTTGCATTTGCCAGATGATTATGAATGTAAATTAAAATTATTAATAATGTTGCTCCAATTTTGGCCCAAGTGGCCAAAAATTACAAGCCAAATTAGCAGCTCCATGAGGCTGTACTTATGCACAGTGGCACTATTAACTAAATGTATTAATTTCAGTAGAATAATATGTCTGTAGTGATAATGCTACCATGCTGGTATTTAGCAAGTAGAATGTTCACCATCTTAGTTGAAAGATAATGTCACAACTGAAGGTGTTTGGTCATAAACTAAATCAATCAAAAATAGTCTCAACTTAATATTGACACTAAATGAAAAGTCAGGCACAACTGTGTGCACCAAATTTCAGCAATACTTGAGATATAGAGCTATAAAAAAGCAGCAAACAAACAAACAATGATTAAAATGTTAGTTTGTTTTTTTAATTTCCAAAAAGCCTTCAGTGTCATGGTTCACCACTGAGAGAGCATGGAGATATGGACCCAATATCCAGACTTGGAGTCAGGCAAATTCACTAAGTCTAACCTCAGAAAACACAGGAACAGAACTCGCTCCTGAACAGACTGAGACATCTGAGACATGACACAGAACTGAACAGCAACAAGGTATAAATACACACAGACTAACGAGCAAACAAGAAACAGAAGGGAGAGGAACACAGGTGGCAACAATCAAGGGCAGGAAGTAAATTGACCACAATGCACAAGACCAGATGGATTACAAAGTAAAACAGGAAACAGAAAACCAAACTGATAACCATGACACAAGAACAACTTGACAACAGACAGGGACACAGCAGGAGAATCTCTGGAGAACTAAATAACCAACATAAGGAGGCTCACTAGAGTAAAAGAATAACAGGAATGCAAGACAGAAATACGACAGCAGGGTTAAACTATAATAAAGAAATAACCAAGGAAGCAATACAGATCATAACCAAGAATTACCCAAAACCAAAAAAGACTCAAAAATAAATAAAACCAAACTACAAAAACACAAGACCATGACATTCAAAGTTGTTGGCACATTAAGTAAAGCAGGAGTGTTTTTTGATAGGTGCTTTGATAAATAGTTGTTCTGTAATTTGATTTATGTCCACCCAGACGATGTGTGACTCACCGAATGAATGAATTCACTTAATCATGTATTAGAAACAAATCCAGAGCCTCAAAACCTGTTATAGTGGATAATTACATTTTTGATGTTTTGCCTTAAAAATACAATTCTGAGACACGAATAAAGGAATTTGAATAAATTGGGAATGGTTTTTGTTAGGATCGCTGAAATAAGTTTACAGTTTATTGGTTTATGTTATGTGATGTGATCATATTGTTGGTGCAATTTCTATTAGCTTGTGGGGTGCATTCACCCAGCATTGTATATGATACTTCATTGTTTTTAGTAGTGTGGTGCAGTTAAGGTTGAAACACTGACAGCATGGGACAAATGTTAATAGCTAAATATCAAATGCTGCCAGTATGCAGAAAGAGTGGTGGTGTTTGGCCTACTGCGTCCTTTGCACTCAGACAGAGTGGAAGGATTTATTCCAGACGATGGAGTAATTTGTGATTTGGTAGAATGCCTCACTAAGCTCGATAGTCTCTTGTTTCAGATTTTTACAGCTATGTCATTATATGCATGAGGAAGTCAAATCGTGGACCAAACTGAAAATGGAAGCAAATGTGTTACTGGGAGGTTGCTGGGTCAAAATCTGCACTGGCATTAAAATCTTGGCTTTGAAAGTGAATGAATAATCCCCTCTTCCTTACCCCAACAGCTTAAGTGGAGCTATTTAGAGACCTGCAGTCAAAGACTGTGGTCTTAGTGGGCAGCTCTAACACATGAATGAGCAGTGAGTGTAAAGTAGGGCATTTTTACAAAGGACACATAGACAGAACAATTCTCTAAACAAATGAGTGAAACTGTAACATCTTATCTTTGGCTTTAAATATTAGGAAAATGCTAGGTAAATACATCTCCCCTTTAAAAACCTTAAATCTGAACAAATTGTTCACAAAAAGAGGTTTTTACAAAAGAAAGTGGAGGATTCATGCCTCTGCAGATGGGCCATAATGGGAGAAGAAAAAATTGATAAAACTTCCAAGGCTTATAAGAAGTACTGCTTTCTAAAATTACCTGAATTTTTCTGGCAGTCTGTGCCGTGTACTAATAAGGATCAGAGGCCCTCCATATGCTCCTCATGTCCCTTTCTACACTGGAGGCTCCAGGGATTAAGAGCTTGTGCTGCAAATGAAGCCAGTCTGACCTCAGCCTTACTGGGGCATACAGACAGACATACTGGGAGACCATGAGAAAGGCAGAATGATGTTCATTCTCACCAATACAGACTTTTGGGGGGGAGGGCTTCCTTCCTTATATATGTATGTGCATGACAACATTTTTTGTACCATTATATCTATCGTCATTTAATTTCAGGATACAATGTTGTTTTAACTTGTTTTAGGGTTGTATGTCAGAACCCGAATATTTTATTAATCCCAGGGGGGAAATTGCTTAAAGAACTGGGACATGACATCTTTGGCACAGGCATGAGCTCTTCCAGAGTACTGGAACCTTACTTTGACACAGACTGAGCTGGAAAATATGGTGTAATGTAATGTAAGTAGGTATTCCAATTTTTCCAATCTCTGTTTATCCTACTTATGTCATTCCTTTTAGTAAAGATCTTCTTTGATCTCAATCCAAAGATAAGGAAAAGTATGTTCACCATTAACAAGTTAGTGCCCAAATTGTTGTGTGTATGTCGATGCAGCCACTGTTACAGCAGGCAGCCTTCCTGTATAGATGTGATGCTGTGCAGGGGGACTCAGTATGGTTTACCTGCCTTCTAAGATAGGGCCCACAGGTTTACTTACTCTATTTGCCCAGTTCTGTCGGCCTAAAGAGGCTGCTATCATCTTATGCTACCAAATACCAAGAAAATGCTGGAGGGTTTCCTAAAACTTTTGTGTTTTGGGGCCTATGAATTCATGAACATTAGCATCCTTCTCTAATGGAGCCTACTGAGAGTATGTGTGTCAAAGACTTTCTCCCACAGAGCTGGCTGATTTCCTTTTGGCTTCTAGCAGAAATGAATTTGACAAAATAAAATAATCATATGGATGTTCAAGACTTATTTTGATACTTACATTTTATTGGATTAAATACAACCGGGGTGTGTAAAATTACAGATACTTCTATGGGTAAAAGACATATTGCTTCATGTGATGAACGTGGAAGTTGAATTAACAAGGCCACATGGCAAAATTGACCTGCAGCACTTTGCTAGGGGGCTTAGACAATACGTCTACCTAGCTAAACTAGTAGAATGTTTATTGCTGGATGTGACACATCATGTTGGCTTGGTAGTGACAATATTGCTCTGTGCATTTTTAAAAAATACATACACTTTATTTAAGTATTTCTATGTTATGTTAATTTCTGCTTCTACTAGTGTAGTTTGTACTCCACATAATTTATTTTAAATCTTTATTTTCTTATTATTTCATAGATGAATTGCATTATTATAGATCAAGCTACCTAGCAACAAATAAATAATTAAAATAATCAACAGCTGTACAGTAACATTCAAGTGATATACACATATAAATGAATCCAAAAACCACAAGGTATAAGACGAGGTATAAGATTCTGAAAAGCACCATTCTACAGTTTTTATTTTAAAATTTGTGCACAATTTAGCTGTATTACAACTTTTACATATGTAAAAAATCTAAACACTTTTTTCCACTTTGCAAATCAATTACAGTATACAGCCAAAATTATGTTTGAACTCTTATGCAGTGCCAATTTTTATATTATAAATCTATGATAAGGCACACGGCTGCACATGAGCCTGAAAATCACGCCCATGTGGTTTCCAATGAAATATTGTACCCGTTTAAAAAAAAGTAGTTCCAAAAAACATCCCCACTAATGATGCCTTTGGCTGTCTTCTTAGTTTGCATGTCATAATGTCCCCTCAAGAATTTATCGTACCAGCCAGCTGAACCAAAAAAACTGTAATACCAGCTAAAATTGTATTGTGTTTTATTAGTGTTTAATCTCAACAATACTAAATAACATTTCTAGTTTGACAATAGAATATTACTTTAATAATTCAAGAGATTAATTCAAACAAATTTGGTCTTAATCATGATTTTCTCTTTTGCTTTACAGTACCTTCGGCTGTATTTTCCCCAAGGGGTCCCCACAGTGGATTAATCTACACTGGTAATGTGGCAGAGGTTTGCCCTTCCTGATGCAATCCACCATGGTGAGAGGGGCAGAGGTTTGCCCTTCTGGAATTGAACCAGGGACCTTTTGCTTGTAAGGCAAATGCATAAACCATTACACTATGGGAACACCTTCTTCTCTTTTGCTGCACAATATGGGTAATTAAGTTTGCACAGTTTGGGCTAGGATGCAACTTCCAGTAATCCAACACATTTATTTAGCCTATTTTAAATAAATATTGTCTTTCTGGGAAAAGGTGGATTCCACTGTACACTTCTCCTAACTTTCCTGATCCTTTAGTGACTAGAAACAATCAAAGTAGCAACATAAGTGTACTTCACTCAGCCATTCCAAAGTCAACAGGGGCTCATGACTTTAACTAACTCCATCAAGAGTGGCTGTGACTTAATTAAACCCCGCAAACAATGTCACGGACCACAGGGGCCATCACTGCTGCCTTGCCCGAACTTAAAATGTGAGAGAAATTCTATTACCTTAAGTTGTGTTGCAAAAATAACTTGTGGAACATTTGCTTCTGGCTATGACCCTTCAGGAGACAATTGTCACTGTCGGTCCACTAATTAGCTACTTTGTATTCATTTAGCTTCTAAACTTTAGAAAATCCACTGGAATACAGATCCTGCCTATGTCCTTAAGTATAACAGCAACAACAGAACAACGTATAGTGTACTGACAACATCTTTATTCATTTTTAAGTTAGACAATAAAGTTCAAAAGTATAGTTTGGATTAAACCTGTTGACTGTTAACTTTACCACCTCAGGACTTACACTGTTACAGGTCATTATCAAGTCATCATTAGAACCAGTTCAGCAATGTGGAAAATGGGATGTTCAGCATTTCTAGTTACAGGTTTGTGAAGCAGATTGCATTAGCACTTACTGAGAAGTAACAAAACTCAGAGGTTACTTAATTAAAGAAGCCAACATCTGTTCAGTGAGTGATTAAATATGAGAGGCATTAACACAGGGTATTTAAAATGAGTTTTGGCACTATAGTTTCTTTAACAGATGATTTAGCAAACAGCTGGGGTTTTGTGAAATGAGCAAGAGTTTATATCACACTGCTGGGCCCCGTTGTTGAGATGCTATTTTCTATGCTTCAGGTGCTTGGCAGAAATGGGTAGTTAAGGAGCTGATTCTTAGGTCAGGTTGGCTGACCTCTGAACTGCAAGAGAACTTTATAATCTGTCTCTGTCTCAAACTGCTAAGCACTGCAAGTCTGTTTTACAGTTTGCTTAGCCTCTCCGATATATACATATATATATATATATATATATATAAATATATATAGCCAGTGTTCATGTAGTGCTTCAGGTCATGAACAGAGTTTATCTCTGAATCACATCACAAACATTAAAAGAAGTTACAACGATGTACACTACATTTTATGTGCTACTTTTCCACTAAGGTTTACAAAAATCCCCCTGGCAGTTTTTTCCCATTATCCTACGACAATAGACAGACAAACAAACCAACAAGGAAATAGGAAAAAAATTGCCTCCTCCAAGGCTCCGCCTCCTCAGCTGAAGCAAATATCCAGCACTTCAGGAAGAGTGTTTGGGCAGCCAATATATCCAACTGTTAGGATATTTACATCATAATATGGAAAAAATAGACAATGAAAACAGCAAAGATGCCTTTTCTAACCTCCCAAGCTGTTTTTCATACTTTATTAAAAGTATGTAAATAGCAATTGCCACTCTTTTATCCTCAACCAGACCTCAGGGTGTAAACCTTTGGAGCTTTGAAGTCATGATTTTCTCACGACTGGAGCAAAAGACAGTAATAACAAATAACAGAGTCTGCTGGCTGTGTTCCAGAGTAGCCAGGGGGAACAGAGGAGGGAATGGATAGGTGAGATGCTGTGACAGATGGGTACTGGGGGTCAGAAGCAGGACAGCAGCAGGGTGCTTCACTGAGTGTCACAAATGTTATATAGCAATTCATAGAGCAACTCATGGAGAAAGTAAGCGCTGTGGTATGGAATGAAATGCACAAAAGCTTTACTCTGTTAATATGAACAGTTTGGGAAAGCATTAAAACTAAGGTTGTTGGTTTATTTAAGAAAAGAAAAACTAACTACTTTTTTTTTTTTTACTAATTACACAGTGTTATTTCTGATCCAGATCAAATTACAGAATAGGGCATTGGCTTAAGTATGCATTTTGAGTGTCCTTTTATTTTATTTATTTATCTATAAATTGGACTGACACTAAAGATGGTGACATTGTTAGGTGCTGTCAGAATAAAACTGATAGGCAGGGAGCTTTCTGGATTCTGTTTGCAGCAGAAACTTGTAGGTTTAGTCCTCATGACCAGCCCTGTTTGTCAGTGTTTTGCATACAGGTAAACAGCCTGTGTGGAAAACAAAATAGGGATTGCACTTGCCAAAATGCTTTGGTTAACCATATGCTATTGTCCAATGAAGACTAAATTCATAAACAATACAGAAATCGTGGCCCAGATATCACAAACTAGACCAGAAGCCCTGAAAAAAAAAAAGGTTTCTATACTGATCATTGATAAGGTGTTGTCAGACCTCTTACATGTACTATAAGACAGGCAGCTAACTGCAATATACAGCTGCCTTACTGAGTGATGGTAACTACTTAGACATCACATGAAGCTTTGGGTGTTTACATGGATAAAAAATTATGTAGTTATACTGGATTTTTTATCTTTCCTCAGGTGCTCCTTGTTCTCCACCTGTATTCTTTTTCTTTTTCTTATGGTTTACTAGATTTTTTTGTCTTACAAATTTTGATGTTAATTCTTTTCTTTTGATTGTTTTTTAACCACACTTACTCTCCATTCACACTGCAGGCAAAAGTTACCTAAATCTGATTTTTTTTGTCCATATGTGACCCATATCTGATTTTTTATGACAGTCTGAACAGCACGAATCTGATTTTTTTCAGATGTGGTCCTAAATCAGATGCAGATCCGATGTTTTCAAAAGCAACCTCAGTCTGAACGGTCATTTTGCATTTCATCTGACTTTTACATTACAGAAGTGAGACAGATGTCTAGAGGAGGTGAGATGCAGCAAGATCAAAAGAAAACAATGCATGAAAGAAGCATGGCAGACACCGTTGATGGAGCTAGTCAGTGGAAAGAAAGTGAGGTTTTACACACACAGTTACTTCCATAAACACAGCGTGCTTTGTGGGATGTCAAGTCTTCTTCTGCACACGCATATCACTTCAGGGCTGTAGACTGATGGAGGACGCATTTAAATGATAATGCGCACAACCACACAAAATAATCATATCCCAGCATTAAGACCTGTGGTGTGAATGTAGCCTTATTGTCTTAACATCTCAGCACAAGTCTCACATTTTTTTATAAACCATTGTAACGATAGAAAACTGCACATTTTCTGGTTTCCTCCATTTTTGTTTCAGTTTCTTCAGTCAGGCTTTCTCCTGCTTTTTATCTCCTATAAGGAGTTTATGCTTTTGGTTATGTTAGTTTGTCTGTTTATTTGTTATTAGCATTATGCAAAAATTTACTGCTGGACTGGCACAAAAACTTTACCAGTGGTGGGACTTGGCCCAACTTAGAAGTAATTAACTTTTGAAGTTGATCTGGATCCATACTTTTTTCAAGTATTCTTCAACAATTTGGCATTAAGCATTATATCTCAACAAATACACGCAATAAAGAAAGCCTGGGATCCCAGGATTCACAATACATAAAACTGAGGAGTGTACACATATAAAGTAACTAACAGGTGTATAGACTTGTAACCAATACCAACCCCTTGCTGAGACAATGTAAATTCAGTAGAGTTTTCAGTAAATTTGTAGATGAACTAATTTTTTGGACAGGATAAGAGCATTTTGAAACATATTAGTGAATGTGACTGTTCTGGTGGCAGAAATGCACACTATCACTTGTCTTTACTCAAATTTGTCTGAAAATTAATACTAAAAGGGCTGCCAGCAAATTATTAGCTTGCCAAGATTAACTGTTTAATTCCTCATCTAAATCTCTCTTCTTGATACAGGGGTGAACAAATCATCATAGGTGACTGTTAGCAAGTGGATGTCAGAATAAATAACACAAATTTAGCCTGGTATTTACAAATAATGTCAGGCTGAAATAGATCACAAATTCTGTCACTTTAAAGGAAACAGCATATAGGTACTACTCAGGCTGACAAACTGTATAGTGTAACTGACAAGTGTGTGGTGGTTCAGATGCACTGGCCTGCAAACTCACAGAGAGCCAACCTACTGTATGAAAATGTCATATTAACAGTCCATACAGATGTCCATAATAATTCTGTCCACTTGATAACACTGATTTCAGGGCAGTTCATGCAAGATTAAAAAAAAACATCAGTAACATGTTAAAGTTATATGTCAGTGAAATACCCCTTAGTAAACTGAAAAAACTTACAAAGTACAGGACTCAAAAGTGAGCAACACTTAAATGTGAGTGGCATGGAGTACAAATATGTAAAGTATATTATTTCTTGTTATGAATCTTCATAATATTTACATCACTTCAAAAGGATGTATCAACTTGTGATGTTTCAGGCTCTTGTTATACATCTGGCTAAGTGATTCTGTGTTTGCTTGTCTCAATGAATGTTGTTGTATCTAGCAGAAATTATTCTTGAGTGTTAAAGCCAATGCTTAAGTACCTCACGGTGTATTCAGGCTTCATGCAAAGCTAAGCTTTGCCTTGTTTAATCAATTTGAATTGTGCCACTCTGTTTAAAGCTACCAACAAATAGTGTCACAGTGGGTATTTGACAATTTTATTTATTTTTACTGTACTGCAATCTTTCAGCTGATTTGTTCCACCTTCACCGTCCCACACTATAGAATTTAGACTTCAAATTATATTTTAATGAAAACTAGTGAAGATCTGAGTTCAAAGGTCACTATAGCACCCTATGAACAGCAAGTAGAAATGGTCACACAACTTGTTTTTTTGACCAATCAGGGTTTTGTGGTTGCACCGCAAGCACAAATCAGTTTGTTGTCACTTACCAGTAGTGAGCTTACACATGGTCAGCAGACTCTCAAGATGACTAATCCTGCATCAGTTAGTAAGTGAAGCCAACAAGTCACTAGTCTATGGCTCAGATATAGCCATTACTGTAATATGATAAATAGGACACAGATTAGGAACACAATTTCCCTTTTCTAATATGACTGGAGGTCTCATTTGGAGATATGGCTAATCTTTACATGGCTCTCCATCTCCATCATGGGCCCTCTTCTGAAGCCCAGTGAGACTGTTCCTCTCCTCCTCCAGTGACATCCCCATTAGAGCAATCCTGCTGATAAATGCCAGGCAGATTACAAAAAGGGTGGTTTCATTTCAATGTGCTCCTTAGGCTGTACTCCAAGACAGGCCAAGCCTCTGTTCCCCGCCCTTTAAATTATACCCTATTTCTTTACACAGTCAACCAAGACCCGCTGATCATGAATAATGCATCAGAGTAATCAGTGCCTCTCAATGGATGCGTAGAGCATGGAAGGGATGGATAGATATGGCACAGATTTTGTTGCAGTTTACTGTATGCTTCAAACACGGCAGAAATAATTTAAACACGATTGGAAACTATGAAACCATTTACCCAGTCAAGTGCATTAAGCAAGCAGGTTTGAATTAAAGGAAACTCAGTGTAGCACATGAAGAGGAAACTTATAGACTCGAGATCGATAGCCTATAGTTTTCTGGCTTTGAATGATCTACTTCTCTGTTGGATTCAGAATCCCCACAAAATTGCTAAGCCTTTAATGTACGTTAAATCTACACCCCACCACATCTACTAGAAGCTACAGTGCTACAGAAAATGCATTGTTATCATTGGTCAATCGAGATCAATCAAGGAGTTCCAAAGGCACATTGTAGATCCATATGCTAAAGATCAATGAGAAACAAAGCGCATCCTCTTGCTAGTGGCCATTAGACATTCTGTTATCACTGCAGCTAGAACTTCAGATATAACAGTACCAGGTTTACATCCAAGGTATTGCTAGAAACAAAAAAGGCCTTTACTTCGAGAGCCAGTGTTTCCCCCAGGTTCTCTTAGTATAAAAAGCAACTTCTATATGTTATCCATCAAATGAAATTCACATTGTGAAACAACCCAAAAGTAATTTCTTTATGCTTGAAAACTCAGAAACTGTAATGCCAGTGATCCTACAGCTCAAAGAAGGTTAGATTTGATACTTTTTTAAGATTAGAGATGCAAATTGTTTTCTTTTTGTGGTTTGGTTGGAGCTCTCATCAAATTTAAACAAATGCCCCTTTTTAACATGTAGCATAAGCTAATCTGAGATGTACAGGGCTAAATCAAAACTTGCTAATGTAATTATTTAGTTAGAAATAAAATCCAGGAAAGCTGTGTGGGACTGTATTGCTCTGAATCACATTGTGCAGGATTTGAAACACATCCACAAAATATACCTTTCCTTAGTCATGCCACAGAGATTGCTTGAAGCCAGGTTTCATTTAATTTGTATTTCCCCAGGTCATTAGAGCTAGCTGACAGTGCATTTGCCCTTAGCACTCTGGCCGCAAAGCAACATATGAGTCTCATTAGTTCTGCCCTTCTGATAAGCATAACGTTAATGCCCGAGGAGTTTGGTAAATTATAAAATATATAAATTTAAAAAATACATGTTACATGTCACCTGGCCAACAAAAATAAAAAACATTCTGGCAAATACATCAGATGTACTTTGAGACATTTAGCAAAACAGTTTTCTTTGGTAGAAAAAAGGTCAAAACATCTGTTCCAAAATTTTTTTAAAGCAACTTTTTTTTTTTTTTTTAATTTAAACTTCTTTATTTTAACTTGGCTGGTTTTAACCACATAACCAGAAATAACTTCTAGTAGGTGTTCTGCAACCACAATTCCAAAATTTGGGGCACTGCAGAAAATATAAATAAAAAACACAGCACAGTGATTTACAAATCTCATAAACCTATATTTTACCCGCAAAAGAACATAGAACACATCAAATGTTGAAAGTGAGACATTTTACTATTTCATGAAAAACTCTACCTCGTCTTGAATTTGATGGTAACAACACATCTCAAAAAAGTTGGGATAAAGGCAACAAAAGGCTGAAAAAGTAATCGGTACCAAAAAGAAACAGCTGGAGGAATATGTTGGAACTGATTAGGTTAATTGGCAACAGGTCAGTAATGTGACTAGGTATAAAAAGAGCACCTTAGAGAGGCAGAGTCTCTCATAAATAAAGGGCACAGGTTCAGCAATCTGCGAGAAACTGCATCTACAAATTGTACAGTGCATGACATCATCAAAAGATTCTGAGAGTCAGAAGACATTGCAAAGATTTTATGCCAGATGCCCTTCCTGACGCAACCCTCCTCATTTACCTGGGCTTGGGAGCGGCACTAGAAGTACACTTGCTTGTCGGCCCCTGTGGCTGGGTTATCTCTTTGCACAAGGGACATAGCCAAAAACCAATATTTGATGATTGTGATCTTTAGGTCCTCAGGTGGCACTGCATAGCAAACAGGCATTGTACTGTCGCGGAAATCATTACATGGGCTCAGGAACACATCCAGAAATCAGTGCCTATGAGCACAGTTGGCCATGTCATCCACAATTTCAGGTTATAGCTCTATCATGCAAACAAGAAGTGAACATGATCCAGAAATTTCACCATCTTCTCTAGACCAAAGCTCATTAAAAATGGACTGAGGCAAAGTGGAAAACTGTTCTGTGGTCAGACAAATTGAAATGTGAAATTCATGGACGTAGCATCCTCGGGTAGAGAGGGACCATCCGGCTTGTTATCAGTGCTCACTTCAACAGCCTGCATCTCTGATGGTATGGGCTGCATTAGCGCCTATGGTACTGGCAACTTGCACATCTGCAAAGGTACCATTAATGCTGGAAGGTATATACTGGTTTTAGAACAGCATATGCTCCCTCAGAGGACTCTTCAGGGAAGACCTTGCATTTTTCAGCAAGACAATGGTAACCTACATACTGCAGCATGACTTTGTAGTAAAAGAGTCCAGGTGCTGGACTGACCTGCCTGTAGTCCAGACCTTTTCACCAACTGAAAACATCATGAAATGTGAAATATGACAAAGAAGACCCAGGACTGTTGAGCAACTGGAATCCTATATCAGATAAGAATGGGACACCATTCTTCTCCTAAAGGTCCAGCAGCTGGTCTCCTCAGTTCCCCGATGCTACACAGTGGTGAACATAGCACTGTCTCAATTTTTTTGAGACATGTTGCTACCATCAAATTTAGGATGAGCTAGTATTTTTCATGAAATAGTAAAATCTCTCACTTTCAACATTTGATACCTTTTTTATGTTCTTTTGTGGAAAAAAAATTGGTTTATATAGTGTTTTATATATATATATATATATATATATATATATATA
>VUQH01033650.1:0-13239 GCA_015106775.1 Etroplus canarensis | reverse complement strand
TTTTTTTTTTTTTTTATATATATATATATATATATATATATATATATATATATATATATATATATATATATATTGGTTTATGTATATTTATGTATTCTTTTATATTTTATGCATCATCCCAACATTTTTGGAAGTGGGGATGTACATAACTGTTATCCTGTCGCACATTGACCAATTTTCAATAACTATATTGCAAAACCCTTCAGCTGGGAAATTTTTTTAGATGTTTCTTGGATAACATTCTAATGGGTTTCAAGTCTTTTTTTTTCTCCTTGCCTAGGCCATTTCTAACCTTCCATTTATTCTTGTGAGCCATTCTATGATGGATTTTTAAGTGTGCTTAGGATCACCGTTTTGATGAAAGGTCCATTTCTATTTCCATTTCAACTCTTAGGCAGATAGCTTCATATGTATCATAAGAAGGCATGACTGGCAAGGACAAACAACACCCAGGTTCACAAACTGAAAGAAGGAAAGAACTGAATGCCCAAGTTAGAAAATATGTAACAAGAAACGAGCCATAACAATGAATTGCTGTTTTTTATTACATCAGTAACAGTTGTCATTATGTACAAATGTAAATTCATAAGATTTCAAGCTGTGTGTGCTGCTCTTCCTTTCTACATCTTCTGTAAAGTTCTGAGTCATTCTTAGTCTGATGTTGGTTGTGTGTGCATGTTTGTGTGTCTAAGGCAGTTTTAGATGATTGTTCTTAAAAAATACACATTTATTTCAAATTAGAGGTGTTGAAATGAAGATCTGTGAAAAGCCCATGCCAGATTTACACTGTTTTTTCTCTAAAAACCTCAGAAAACTTACACACACATACCTCATAATCTAACAGAACACTAAGTCAGAAGCTTGTTAGTCAGGTCCAAATGACTGACGTTATCTGCTTACAATTCCAACATGCCAAATTTATGTATCCTTTGTTTGAGTATATGATCATCAGGTCAAGTGTTTGCTTTTTTAACTGTGTCAGAAAAGTCCGTTTCTACGGAATGCACTTATTTTTCCAAGACTGTATGTCATCTTAGCCTTATTTATTTATGCGTAAAGTCAGTCAGGAGTTAAATTGTGGTTTAAGCCATAGGAGACACTGTTTCATAAAGAAAGTAGATAGATAAGTATTTTTAAAGCAAAATGTCAGGAGTCACTTAAATCCATTGATATAGAAGTTTGTAACAAAGGCAACATGGTGTAATTTAGCAGCATACTCTAGGTTACTGTTAAAATATACAATTTCAAATATTCTTATGATATGATGAGTTTGTTTGTTTCCAGTTGTGTTCATACAGTAACATGCTAGAAGCAGTTTTGGTAAGTATGTGATCTATTTTACTTTGATATACTGTTTCAACATTATGCTACTGTGTAGTGCAGTGGCTACTGATCAGTTAGTCTACTTGTTACCCAGTTAATTTACCAGCTATTAAAGGTATACATATGAGGGCTAAGATATTTGAAGGGAACCGGATTTGTAGATAATAGTAATGGCTTTATGAAGTTAAATACAAATATGCATAATTAAAGACGAGAATAAGCAATAAATTAAAAAAAAAAAAACAATCTGAACACACTGCTAAAACACTACAGTCTGTTTCTAGACTGTGTAGTAGTTGCAGTCCAGTAATAACATCAGAGTGAGATGAGTTCTGTTGACATTTTCAAATTGAGAGGTGTTGTGAAAGAACATGGCTTCCCTTTTGGCCCAAATGTTGTTGAGATAGCCACTCTTTCTAGTGGTCAATGTTTGCTTTTAGCCACAAGCAAATCTCAAGTTTCATATAGTGTGAGAAATAATGGTTTTCAATGAAATTTGGAGGCGAAACAATGACCAGCAGACATGGTGATCTTTGAACACCACAGTGTTGATATACCTCATTAACACTGATGTATCTTGTGAATTTTTTTACCCAGCTCAGCAACTAACACTATATAAGATACCTAATAGCAAAATAACTTACCGAAGGAGAGAAAGAATGTTTTTTTAATCTAAAAGACAATTTTAAATTGTAGTGTAACTTGACATACAAGACGATAAACACACTTATTTTCCAGTAAACAAGAGAATTTGATCATCCCTTGACCAGAGAAACAAGCTAGTGCACTTGTATAAGTTGAATGGTCCATGTGAGAAAAGGAGATCACATCCTGAACCTAGTGTGTGATTCTCTGCAGTGGTGAGATTACAAAGGCGATAATAGACCTCCACCCCGCCTGCCATATACACATGAAGACACACAGAAAAGAGTAAGGGGACCAAAATGCAATTTTCATGCAAATTTTGAGCACACTTATAAAAAGATTTCCATATTCAGTGTGACTGCAATTCAAACTCTCTGTTTTCTCTGCTTAACCTTTTGATTTATTTATACATTTATACCTATTCATTTCCCCCTTTCTCCATCTCTCTGTCGCTTCCTCATGTGTTGCCTTAATGCAGGTTTTGTGCATTGACCAGAATGTACAGGCAATGGGCTGTTCTACCCCCCTAGCCTTGTCGCTTTATTTATTCATGTGACATCTTGTCCTTTTGCCTCATCCAGCTCAATGCTTCGCAGGGATACAGATGCTTTAGATAGCAGACAGATTTGGGTTGCTCAAGCACTGATCGTATGCCAGCCACTCAGACAACACCATTAATCTCTCTTATCAGCATCTCAGTGGGTGCTCTGGCCTCAGAATGGTATGTTCTGCATTGGGCTACCATTACTCAGTGGATGCTAAATAAACCACATTGCTCCTTCTGATTTACCCTCAGTACTGAGTTACAGCCTGTAGCTGAGGAGTCGAAAAAGGCCATAGCTCTCCCAGTGCCATTGACCACTTTGTTATTGTTAGTTCCTTCAAAGTGCTCCCAGCCCCTTATGCCAGCTGCTTGACAATTTTGTAATTGCATTGTGTGATAAAAAGCTAATTAAGTTATGGAAGATCTCTTATCTGCTTTATTTTCCTCAGCACTATCCAGGGGATGACCTTGATAAGATCACTTAGAGGCAGCTGGCTTCTTTCACTGGTGCTCTGTGTTAATAGGGACAGTGATAACTACTGTGGATGGAGATGAGAAAGGGCTCCTTGATGACAGTAATCTTAACACAAGATACAGAGATACAGAGCCCGATAAAAAGGCAGGGAGTGCCTGAGGGAATCACCCGCCAATAAAGTTCTAGTTCTTGTGATCCCACAAACAACTGATAAGACTTGGTAGCCTAATGAGTTGAATTATTTTACTGACACTTGGAAAATGTGGGTTGACTTCCATCTCATGAAGGAAGACAATATGTTCATGCTTGAAATTTTTACCATAAGCATCATAAAATGACTTTGTGAAACCCCTGGTGTTTTACAGAATGGGTCGAAGATGTGGTAACACTGGGAGCAAACATTAAGCTGAGACAACACTGTGCACACACTGGGTAGTATGTCACTTCCCTATGAAAAGCAGAGATGCAAAAAAACACATAAAGCAACATCTCCAGCGGGCAATGACGCCTGCTGTCACTCAAAAACAAACAAGCACACCACTAATGTAGACACATGTAGTACACACTCTTAGCTATTCCACTCCTTTATACTATACAGGAATGCCACAGTGCTGACATTGTGATTGAGTATTAAGACACAGTAGATTAGGATTGTGCCATATGTGCAGGATATGCAATTTAGTCTGGGATTTATAACTCCTTGTGGATTATTTATGGTGCAAAGCGTGACTAGCTGAGTGAGTGCAGCCCCAGACATAAAACATCATTTATTTTAGTTAGAAATGTCCAGCTGGACATACGTGGCACAGGAATGGTACTAAATAGCATTTTAAACCAGAAGCACACGTGAGGGATCCCGTACCACCATTATTCCGTAGTCCATTCCCACAAGAAAAGTTACAACTTACATACATACATACTTGTTATGATGGAGTTCAAGATTCTGATATTGTTACATTTAAATATAGAAGAAAAATAGCACCTTGTTATTCTAAAAGCAGGCCATTTTCAAGGACTTCTAACTCATCAAAATTAATGCTTTGGCAATATTTTCCAAGAGTAGACAATGTGGCTTTAAAGTATATTTCTGTTCCTTTGGAAGTGTTAAAATGTATCTGGAGGAAAATTTGACAGTTCTCTCACCATGCATTACCTAAATGAACTGTTATCCTCTGCGCTCACCCAGACCTTGTTTGGTATTAAATAATTCAGGACATTCTCTGTTGCAAACTTCAGCTGCATTCATATCACGTCTCTGCTTGCTGTCTCCCTTGTGTTTAAGAGGCATAATATATTACATTGGGCTATGATGCAGTAGCGACGCTTGCACATACTCTATACAATATGTCAGACTTGCATTCACCTGCCCAAGGGTGTGGTTAGGGTGATGGTTGGGAAATAAGGTTCTTAATCAGTCACTACCTGCATCAGCTACAACAGTAAAACCACCTGCCTAGTATTCTGTAGGTCCCCTGTCTCATGTGACCAAACAAGTTCTCACCTGTAAAAATATGAGTTCCAGAAGACTGCAAGAAGGCTCATGTATTATCAGGTAGACATTAGCAACAGATGCTTTAAGTACTCTAAGTTAAGAGGTGGGGCCTCCATTCTGACTTGTTTTTATAGCGCAAATCACACATGCTAGTACTACTGCTGAATTTGAAGGCCAAGTCCAGATCTTGAATTCTTTGCCATGTTCCTCCAGTTGTTCCTGAATAAGCCATTGTGATCAGAGAGTACTCTTTCCATGAAGGGGTGTAGATGTTTAGGGGGGGGTTGTGCATGTCAGAGAGTACCACACAGAGGATTTTGTCCTCTTCCCAAATATATGAAGCAGTCATCCAAGGCTGTCAACATAGTCTGGGTTATTCATCAGATCAAGTCTATTCATGGAAATCAGTTAGCCTTGGGCACCCATGAACCTATTGCTGGTACTTCCTTGAGCCATTTTTGGTTGTCTATCATGTCTCACCAAAAAACCCTTGCTGTTTTGTCGAATGCTGTGACTTGTCTAACCATCAAAATTTCAGCCTTTCAGATCTCAACACTATCCCATTTCCATGCTTCAAACATATCTGTTTGCTTTTTTATTACTGTCTACCACTTGACAGGTGCCATTTTAATGAGATAATCAGTGTTACTCATGTCACCTGTCTGTGGTTTTAATATTGCAGCTAATAAATGTACATTTTCATTTTGTAGAAAAGCAGAATGTGGTAGTGGAAGTAATGTTGTTACAGATAAGCTGTAAATTGAATTAGATACGTAATATGGGCAAAGAGGACTATTCTAACAGTAAAATTAATGGGAAATTACTTCAAGCTTTTTCTTAATGACTGACTCCATGGTCTTTTTGTCCTAATGCAGCAGGAGGTTTGAACTCTCACATAGCTTCCAACAGCAGGATCTGGCTTTAACACCTTTCCTTGCAGAAATTTAACAGTCCAACAGGCTAATTAGTTCTTTGCCTTTCCATTACGGAAAGAGAAAATCAGAGCTGTGTTATCACCGCTACAAGATGACCTGCTGACAGACAGACCCTAGTGAGATTGGTGAATTGATCAGACAGGGTAAAACCCCATCACAGTGTGAACTGACCATTTACATGTGGGCAGACCTGAGGTGTCAATTAAAAATGTATATTGTGGCTCTAACACAGGCGAGAAGAGATACATTAGAAGCATGAAAAGGAAACTGAATAAAAAGAAAAAAAGCATCACAAATACATTACACATATATAAACTATTTACATTTCAAAACAATCTTAGCTACATATACACTCCAATGCAAACATCATGCTAATTTCTGAAATTAAGGCAATATTCTTCAGGGAAATGGGTATTGGAATATTGGGTGAATATAGCAGCACAATTGACACTGCATGGGAAATGTGCCCTTGAATGACTGCCCTCAGCAGTCGTGGCATTTGTACTTGACAAACAGGCTCATTATTGGATGACTTAATGAAAGCCTTCCATTCAGAATAGATTTTGGTCCAAGACAAATGATCTACACGTGGCACCAAGAAATTAGCAGTCTGGAAAGGCAAAGCATGGCTCTGTCAGCATCCACTAAATTGAACAAATTCCTGCATCTAGAAGGGGTAATGAGCCCAGATCAACGCAATGATTATAATTATGATATTGTTTTGATCAATTAGTCCTCCTCATTAAGCTTGTTTTAATAAGATAGATTTTAGAATCCTTTTTCTAAAAGTAAACATCTGAGTTAAACGTGGTCCCATGACTTGAAAGTACACTGATTCCTATTTAATTTCTTAAAAAGTAATAACAATATGTGAACCACATATAAAAAAATTAAATTGGTAACAAATTGAATTTACCTTATTTGGCTATATTGCCAAAAAACAACAGCAACCAAAAAACAGTAAACTACTGCATTTCATCCACATTAGTTTTAAGTGTGAAAACATTAATTTTATCAGCCTCAGTCTTATATGTGTTAAATAAAGAGAGATCCATAGTTTCAAATCATAAACGCAAGCAATTTTGTGTAAATTACTTGTCATACAACTATCAAAATGTTTTTCCCTCCAAGGTTTTAAAAAACAGCATCCACAAGACAGGAAACACAGAATAGCTCTGACAAAAATGATTTTGTCCTGATGCAAGCAAGGATGAAGGAAACAAGCTGCCGAAATAATTCAGCGCCGTTCTCCTTTCTTCCTTGGTTTACTCTCTCATACTTGCCAACCTAATTTTTCCCACTGTGATCTGTTTGTCTGTTAGGAAAGGCCTAAGTTGGGCCCCAGCTGTAAATAGCCTTTTAGATATCCAATAAAACTTATATAAAGATGGATGAAGCATTGCAAAGCAAATATATCAAGTATCATGTTGGGTAGTGTTGTCTTGTGCTCATGTCTTTCTTTGTAGCCAGAATCCAGTGATAGTTACTAGGTGGTAGAGATATGGTATCAATTTCTGGTTTAAAATGATGATGAAAACGTTATTTATTATTTTTAAATAAAAATATTTATAGTTATCTAGCTACCCAGCTACCAGTATATGAACTACTTCCCCTCACAGACTAGTTGTGCTCTTAGCTTTCTAGTTAGCATATATAGTCACTTAGATTTTAGTGGATTTTTAATGAGCCACTCAATTATATTATCATATATATATACATTAAAAATTTTTTCAAGCCAAATATCCAGAGGTTTTTTAATATTACAGATGACAATGAGTAATGCCATTACAGTCAGCCTATTCATTTCACATTATACAAAGAACATTGTCCCCCTTTTGCATTCGCCTGGTCAATAACAAAAGCATTAACAAAAGTGATTACTCATCCAATGACAGCCCACTCAACCAAACAGGCCTAAAAGGATACAGCTTAATTCAAGAAAAAAAAAAAAGAACTTATTATGTGGAGCAAGAATGATGGACTTCAGATGCCTTCCTCTGCATGCATTGGGATGTTCTGTGGGCAACATGAATCATTGTGGCATTAAAATTAACTCCTTTGCCAATTTCATTTACTCATACTTGCAATTTTTTGGCTCTTTACAAAGCCAATTTCAACAACATCTGTACTGAATGATATTGCATATGTAACCACACTCAGCAGTGGCGTCATCTGGAGTACAAGTCCCGGAGTACATATGATCATCACTGCAACTATTTTAAAAGGGTATCAACCTTGTTCAACTAGCAGTAACTGAATTTTGGCAGTTACAGGACAGCAGAAACATGCGGTACACATTCAGAAGATGCAGTGGAACTGCCCTTTACCATTTAAATTTTTTTTAATTTTACTTTTAATTTCTTTAAGGTTTCTATCTTGCAACCAGGCAAATTTACATTATGTTGAATATTTATACTTAGCTTCGTTTTGCTCTTCATGAACTCCTTGAGGGAAATCTCTGCTGCTAAATGTGTAATTGTGTTAACCAGGTTGCTGACATTTTCTGCTGCAGGTACTGGATTATACAGTGTGATTTAGAGCTTTTCATTGAAAACAGCTGCAGACTATAGGGTAAAATAACAGGCTGTAAATGAGACGATTTATGCCGCAAAGTATCAAAGAGTTGTGAGCATAGTAATATTAACAGTTAATCTTAAATAGATTTTCATCCACAGTCATAATTCAGCTCAAGGCTTTACTCACTAATTTTTTGCTGTTCAAACAATTAGGTACATTTCATTTTCTGAGCTCTGTCTTATCAATTTCCTAAAAGTGATAAAAGTAAAAAGTCTGTTGTAAACTCAGTTAATATTGCTAATAACTTAAGTTGAAAAGAAAATTATGTCTTTCTTTCATTTCAGGAATGGCCTTAACATGTTTTGTTTTTCCCTTGGCCATCAGCAGCCACGGACACGCGTTTCCATATTTTTGTGGCCCTGGGGATATATAAACACTAACTTTCTTGTGAATAAAATTGTTCTGATGCCTTGAAGGTACAATACATCTGCTTTTGCTTGAATTACATTTAAATATTTCAGTGGGCACTCTGGCTCAGGAACATTTAGGCTGTGTTAGGTAACACCAATGTGGCATTTGCAAAATTCACATTGTGACAGTCCTTTAACATTCATGCATGTGAAACAAACAAATATTTTGCCTTGAGTCACATGTGTGTCTAAAAGAAATGCAAATAAATGAATGTCATTCAAAAAAATGTAGACAGCCACCATTGTTACATAAACACTGCTTTAGCAACACAACTACACAATTTACATGGGGCATGTAGACTAACACACAAGGATTTTTTTTTTCATTCTTTACAATTTTTAACAATATATAATATGAGCTGTTGCCATGTCACAAAATTGTTGAAATAGATCAGACTGCTCAGAATCAGAAGCACAATCAGAATATTTTATTAATCCCTTGGGGGGAACTTCCTTGGGCTACAGGCACTCCAGTCAGCATGCATAAGTATCAAGAAAATAAACAGCGAGAAAGTGTAGAGTCACAACTATGCAGGTGTAAGGTGTAAGTCCAGATCTTAGGGGGAGGAGCTATACATTATAATGAGTAGGAGTGATTGGGGTTGAAAAATTAAAAACTCGCACAATGTTTAAACAGAGTCAGTACATATATTGCAGAATACAAAGTGCACAAGGCAAAATATGTTGTCACAAAGTGAATGAATATATTTTATTAAAAAGTGTATACAGGTACAATATAATACAATGTATAAATGATGCAAAAAGTACATGTACACACCTAAATAAAAAGGAGAACTAAAAAGCTTGCCATAAAGATAACAATAATTAATTCCATAGTTGACCTTAGTGATATTAAAAATTTTAAATTGGTTATGAAGGAGTAGTGGAGTTAGAAGCTGATTGAACAGGTCTACGAACATTTTTACAAGACACTGCTTAAACAAAACACAACTTAAATTAGTGCATGACAACTTATCAAATTTTAAAGACGGTGTCCTTGTATTGATTGGGCATGATTGATGAATCTCAGTAATTAATCTTGTCAGAGGTAACTATTCATTTGATTAATTTGGAGATTTATATAAATAAGCCTTTATTTCTTATTTTACAATCTTTAGGCACACAAATAAAACATTTGGTGGAGACCACAAAGGAACAATAAGTGAAATTCTTAAATAAATATGAAAGCCCAACAAAAAATGAAAGCTTTCCTATGAACCAATAAAGCCATGATGCCAAATTTCACTTTTTGTGAGTGTCTCCAGTGCTAGAAATACCGCAGAAGAAAAATGTAGTCTACTCACATTTATGAGCCCACTGTTGTCCATGTAAAACTGGTCTTCTTCTGTCTCCTAAAACTAAGATGAACCCTCTCACTTCAACGTGAATAGAGAAAGCAGAGTTTCACCTTCTGCTGCTAACAGAGCCTTGAAAAAAGTGAAACTATGGAAGAACTTTGATTTAGGAATGATGTTCACTGTGATGGATTATCTATGTAAAACAGGTAAAGGAGGCATAATATATCGACCCTGAATAAGCTGCGGAGGGCAAATATAATTAATTAGTGAGGGAGAGATAATAGACCCCCCCTCTCTGGCCCTAGGAAAAGCTACTGTAAGTCTAATGTAGTAAATGGCGAAAAGTAAAAGAGAAGTGAGCAATCCACTGCAAGGGTATTTCTCCATGAGGAGGAGTATCATCATCAAATCACATAGTAACCATTTACAGTTAGATGTTTATAAAGCTTTTTGCAGCATGAGTTAAAAGTGAAAATTGTGTGTGCATGTGTGTGCTTTTTTAACAGGTCATGAAATCTGAGCACAATGAGTATCTGTTCATGGATGTTCTTTATTTTTAAATTACAAAAAATAATATTAGACTATTGCATTTCTCACCCAGCCAAAGCAGGCAGGTCATTTATGTGCAAAGCCCCGATACCCTTGACACTAAAATTGAATTGTATTGCTTAATTGCAACTGACATACCCTCTACTGTGCTTCTCCTCCCACGCTGGCAGTCAAGTTCACCGCCCCCACATATCAGTCAGATGCTGACAAGGAAAGGCCTTTGTTTTGTCAAAATCTAATGGTGAATATTAGTCTCCAATATGATAAACTGTCTTTAGATTACAGAGGGATACTTAACACAAGCATGCCAGATCAGTTTGAGGGAGGATGACAAAAGGCCTCATTAAAAAAAGATGCAGCAGGGTCATCAGCATTCTTTCTTGTCTTCTATCACTGATTGAAAGATATGATGAGGCCACCCTCACCAACTTATCCAAGAACAGTTTATCCATCCTCAATAGTTTCCTGCATGCAGCTTCAACATCCGCTAATTTAGGATATAAACAAAGGACATGTACTCGCTTTTACTCCTTGAGCTCTCGGATTGCTTCGTAAATGAAATACTTCTTTCTGCTTCTTATGCTTATAATTGTATGCTTTTGTTATGTATGCACAATTCATTATTTCAAGTTTTTATACAGCTGTACACTGCCTGGTTAAACTTAAAAAATTAAATGAAAAATCCTTTCATTAAACTTTGTTTTTACTTAAAGACAAAAATATACAGCGTGTCTGATCAATGACTTAACACACATGGATTTAGAGTGGATTAGATGAAGCCATGGTAAAGGATTCTGAGTAGAATCTATGATTTATTCACCTCGGTAAGGAAATGGAATGCTGGCTTATTTTTTTTCTGCCACAGTGTTAGACAATGAGACGAATGGTTGCATTAAAAGATAAAAGAATGTGAACAAGAGCTGAATACAAAGGGGAACATGAGCGTAGCTCCAGAGATATGAACTATAATTCTTTTCATGACGCAAGCATTGATCTGCAATACCATTCTGTGCCCTGCACTCTTCTCCCTCTGTTGTGGTATCTCAGTTTTTTCTCTGCAGGCTCCCAGACTGCCACACAGCACAGGGAATGCATTAAAGCTGAAAAAAACTCCATGTATTTTAATATACAGTATGTCTATTCATTTGTCCTAGCCTTTTAACACACTGCATATGAGTATATCTGTACTTTCCATCTCTATTTTGCAGTGCTTCAGAAAGAGTAGAGGGTTGCAAGCAACTATGTGTGTTTTAGTGTATTAGTGTTGCCCACTGAGCCCTTCTCTTGTGATATTTCTGAGAAGTGATTATTTTTTCTAGGGACGTCATGTCTGGTTAAAGGATGAGAAAAGATGTGATTGTAATCTGCTTATTTTTCTCTTACATAAATACACACTGTTTGTGTGGCTTCAGTTTACTTTTTGTTATTATTTTCTCTATTTGGTTTCATTACAGTGTAGCACATTAAACAAATGGCTATGTGCCCTATGTCATCAATATGCCTATATTGATCTGGACAGTAGGTTTGCTCTTTTGTGTTGCTGCCGTCACCTTGAGTCATGCCTGGAGAGCAGCCAGACTACTTGCAGCCAATTTGCGTCACACTAACAGCACACAGTGTTTTCTTAATAGGATTGTCACACTGCTAGTATAGGGTTCATCTAAACACAGTGCTTTTCCAAACTGCTGATTACTCTGAAGAGAAGACCCAAGTAAAGACTAATACCTTCAGTTATCAGGGGGAAAATAACATGCAAACTGCTGTAAAAGGCACTTATTAGTCTACTCATTTTCCTGTCTTTCCTCACATGAGTGTAGACCATACGACTCAATAAGAAAGTCAACTCCCTTGAGCAGGGTACATAAAATTTGAATTTTTTTTCTCTCTAAGCGCACAAATGCATTGTGATCAACAGTTATCCTGTGATAGAAGAAGGGTACACATTCACCAGACTTTATTGCATCTTTGTGTAACCTCACATGAGTACTGTAAACCCTTACCTATTCATTAAATGAGTATCAATGTAGAATGTATCTTCCTCTCCAGATAGAAATAGAATTTTCCAAATTGAAATATAGAACTTAATATAACACATTCATTCTTATTTGTTTTTGTTTTGTTTTTTCCCAACTTAAGGGTTTTATACAGTATGTTGAGCCACAGAACGCATGCACACAGGGAGGCAGAAATCTAAATTGGATTAACCACACAACACTGTAAATAAATTATCTTCCAGTGTACCATAATTAACATGTATATTTCACATTATGGTCTTCTGAAGTTCCATGGCTGTTTAAGATACACAATTTTACAGTCTTTAAAGGTTGACCGGAATCATTCGCAGAGGTGCCAGCAGTCATAATACACCGTGCTTACATTTTTAAAAATTTTACACTTCTATAAAATACAATTTTAACAAAAACATATCCCATTTTTGGATTCCTTCTTGATTTATGTGCTTTAGATGCAGTTTTGGATACATCCCCTGTTATGATGCAAATACATTTAAAGGCCTATAATTGGTGTTCAAGCCACTGGGTATAGGTCTTTTCATGGTCCACATTTCAGGCACTTAATCTCACCCTTTATTGGGTTTTGCTTATCTTGTGTGTTAGCTTAGAAAGCAACCTTTTGAAAACAGAAAGCCAACAATAAGCAGTGAAGAGCCTTCTGAAAGGCTGCAAAAGTTATTGCTGCTAGCATTTTCATGCAGAGTTTGGACCATGAAGCTTATCGTTGGTGACATTTGCCATTTTTCTAATAATGCCATATATTTACTGCCAGTAGTAAACATTTCTTCAGCTGTTAATGACGCTTAAATACATATCTCAGGAATGTCATGACTGACAAAGGACTGAGTACTTGGACTCATGAACATTTATCATGGTTTTAGAATTGATGCTGAGACAGACATTTTTTATAGTTGGACAACAGGGAGACACATTGTACTTTTGGCAGGAAATAGGAAAATTATTTCATTTACTTCTTTTA
>VUQH01033649.1:0-19080 GCA_015106775.1 Etroplus canarensis | reverse complement strand
AGGACAGAGCTGGCCTTCTTGATCAGTTTGTTAATTCTCTTCCTGTCAGCAGCTGAGATGCTGCTGCCCCAGCAGACCACACCATGAAAAATGGCTGATGCCACCACAGAGTCAAAAAGGTCTTCAGGAGGGCTCCCTGCACTCCAAAAGACCTTATTCTCCTCAGCAGATACAGTCTGCTCTGGCCTTTCCTATACAGAGAACTTGTGTTTATTGACCAGTCCAGTTTATTGCTCAGGTGAACACCCAGGTACTTATAAGAGTCCACTATCTCAATGTCCTTTCCCTGGATGTTCACTGGTGTTTGGGGGGAGTGGCTGCACCTGCGGAAATCCACCACCATCTCCTTTGTCTTCCCTGGAAATAACCCAGGACCACGATAAATGTCCAAAGAAAAACTTGGAAAGATCTTCAGAAAGCTTGGAGCACTATTTCTGGAGACATCTTGAAAAATGACTAGAAAGTCTGGCTCTTCAGAAGCAAAATACAAAGAAAAGAGGGTTTATTTAAGACTTTTGGACACTATTGTAGCTGTGTTTGTTTTAGTCTCCCATTATCACATTGGTTATCTATACAGTTTCAAGTGAAGACATTTATTTATAGATCAAAGAGGCTGATATTGCTGACTCTCAATTTGAAACTGCCCACTGTTGTTAAAATTGTGGCCTTGTCATGGTGAGAAAGTTTCTGGACTCTAAAGAGCACAACACAAATTATGAAAACACAAAATATGTACCTTTGAAAACCGGTAGAATTTAAAAAATGTGTTAAAAATATATTTAAAAAATTCTTTTTTCCTCCTCTCATTCTATGGCAAGGCTTTCTACCCTAGATCTGGTAGCAGCAGTAAAAATTAGCATATATGTCCCATGATCCCCTCCTTTTCCGAGTCCCTACTACCCACCCACCACATAAACCCAAGTCACTCTGCTCATCTCCCTGATCTTATCAGGTCAATTTCATTTACTATCAGAATCAGAATCATCAGAATCAGAATTCTTTATTTATCCCAGGAGGGAATTGCTGAAGTGGCCACCATGTGTCATTACCAAACAGTCTTTAGCTCGCATATCCACAAATCCACATGCAGAAATACACGCGCAAAATCACAAACACGGGGTTACGTTTGCTTTTCTGTCCGCAGTGAATAAGTGTACCATTTGTTTGTGTGTATTTATCTGGTGAAATGTATGTATACCTCGTGTGTGTACACGTGTATTGAGACGTGCGCGTGTGATTCTGCTCAAGTGTGTGTGTAGATACAGTATATAGCGTGTTTGTTTTATCAGAGATCTTTAAGCTGGGTCATGTGTTGTTGCTTCACATTTCATCATCCTGCTCGCTTATCTGCTGTTTTCATACACAACTGCTGTAATACTGTTATAACACACACATACACATGCACAATATACTAGACTCCCACCATATAACGGTAAGCCGGTAAAGATAGTTTGTAGGTGGGAGAATGAAGGAGTAACGAAGAAAAAGGAGGCAAAGGCAAAAGGAGGGAAGCTTTGAGGGAGGGATAATACCAAATAGAGAGAGGCAGCTTCTATCTAATGTTGTTGTTTTCGTTGTTGCTGATGCTGGTGACTGATGTGCGAACAGACAGAGGCTGGAACCTGTCAACAATGTGAAGAACGAAGTCTCTGTGATCATTTCTACAGATTATTTTGTCCTTGGACACATACATATCTCATCCTGCACGTTCCACATGGTGTTGTTTTGTCTGTAGTGTCTTATAAATATGAAGGCTTAAGTGTCTTTGTGTGTCACCGCTTGCTCTGAGGGTTACGGCTGGGTCATAATGGCTGATGTTTAGCTAGTCATATGTGGTTTGATGGTGATAGTGGGATATATGCTGCACTAATTTCTTTCTTTAAGGCTGAAATCTAACCCAAGGTGATTGTAATTATGAAACTATGATTGAACTGCAACAATAGCGAATAAGCAAACAAAGCTGCTGTAGAGATGATGTGTCATAATAACGCAACAAGCGCCTAACCAAGTCATGGGCCCTGAGAGCAACTACCTCCCTAATGTGTATAAGGTGTGAGCTGAGGAATACGCAGCTTAAATCACACCAGGACCATTTCAAAAGGAAAACATTTAGTCTGCATGGGGTCTTTTACCCTATATGGCAATGAGTATTGGGCCAATTGCACATTACACCAACAAGAGTTTTTATGACATCCAAATCTAAATCCATAGGCATTAATATAGAGTTAGTCTCCCCTTTGCCACTATAACAGCCGCCACTCTTCTTGGTAGGCTTCTTCAAGATTTTGGAGTGTGTCTGTGGGAATTTTTGCCCATTCATCCAGAAGAACATTTGCGAGGTCAGACCCTGATGTTGGATTAGAGGGCCTGCTTGCAATCTTCGTTCTAATTCATCCCAAAGGTGTTAAATGGCCCTGAGGTCAGGGCTCTGTGTGGGTCAGTCAAGTTTTTCCTTGCAAAACCACCTCGCTTTGTGCACTGGGATACAGTCATGCTGGAACAGAAAAGGGCCTTCCCCAAGCTATTCCCGCAAAATTGGAAGCAAAGGATTGTCCAAAAGGTCTTGGTAGGCAGAAGCATTAAGCTTTCCCTTCACTGGAACTAAGGGGCCCAAGCCAACTGCCTAAAAACAACTTTACAGTCAGTACGAAAGAGTGAGACAGATACAGTTTTCATGGCATTCACCAAACCATCAGGTTGCCCAGAAAAAAAGTTTGACACATTTCTACTGCTCCAGAGACCAATGGTGGCTAGCTTGGTACCGCTCCATCCTACGCTTAGCATTGCGTTTGATAATATAAGGCTTGCATGCAGCTACTTGACCATCAAAAACCATACCATGAAGCTTTCAGCACACAGTTTTTGTGCTAATGTTAATGCCAGAGTAGGTTTGGAACTCTGCAGCTACTGAATCAACAGAGCACTGGCAACTTTTCCATATCACGCACCTTAACACTCAGCAACCCCGCTCTATAACTCTATGCTGTGGTTCCTAAACACTTCCACTTTGCAATAATACCGCTTACAGCTGATTGTGGAATATATAGGAAGGAAAAAGCTTCACAAACTGAGTTGTTGCAATGGTGGCATCCTATTCCAGCTTTGATTCAGTGAGCTCTTTAGAACAACCCATTCTTTCACAAATGTTTGTAAAGGCAGACAATAGAAGACTTGGCATTATTTTTAGTGACATGGAAGCGAAAGACACTTCTATGACGCTGAAACAGTCAGGTGGAATTGCAAGCAACGTCTTGAACAAGCGCGGTCACCTCTGGCATCACCCAAACCTGATTAGAATTAATGAAACATGACAGATTACAGCTACCAGATTTAAAACCAAAATGTGGCATTGGTATCAAAGTAGCTTGTGACGATCTTTAATTCTTCTTGTGTTGATACAGAGCAGAACAAGTCTACAGTGACTTGGGATTTCCAGTGAGACTTGCAGCACAGGAAATATCCTTTGCTTACACTTCCTGTCTGAGCATCTCAGACCCCATGAGTGCTGTCCAGTCGCCCCAGCCTGACTCATGGGAGTTTTTCCCTTTGCAACCTGCAGCTCAGAATCTGATTGGATGATGACTCTAATCGTCGTCGTTGGAGGGGAGGAGAAGCAGAGTGCGGGGGCGCATAATGGCTTCCGATTTTGGGGAGGAAACGAGATGTAAATGAGGTAATTATGTGTCTTAACGAGGGCAAACAGCGTTGACATTCTAGCCCTGGAAACCAGCATATTTATAGCCCATAATAACCTTAAGTGGGACTGGCTGGAAGGCTGTCAAGGGAATTAGAGCCGTCTGAACAGCGCTGCTTTTGTTTTTATTAGGGTTGTGTGTTTGAAACAGCAAGGTTAGACTTGGATTTCTCCATCAAACTGGAAAGAATTATATTGACAGGCATAGCCTGTACCCTAGCTGAAAAGGCCATCCATCTCTGGGGGGCTTTTATTCAGAGCATATACGATCAGGCAAAAATATTTATCCTCCAAAATTTTGATATTTGTCTAACTAGTTAGTGCATAAAAAGTGTTTAAGAATGAGATGTGAGTCAATGAAAATAAAGAGCGGTCCATAACCAGATTGAGTTTCAGTGATTTTTGGCTCCTGCAACGCATCCCCCCCTCCTGCCTCCTCCTTCAGACTGAACTCAGCCAGTTATGGTTCCTTTGTTTTTAAAACATGACACATAAAGTTTTCGATTTAAGAATGAATGAACTGGAGTGGAACCTGGTTGCGGGAGGCCGGCAGGCCTGTGGGTAAATATTTTGGCATTAGGATTGTGCCGAGCACAGCAAAATGTATTTCTGAAGGAGTAAGCACCAGGGCTTTGGAGTTCACCCCATTTTCATATTCTCTCATACATCCATTTCCCTCCTGTACAGATTAAAATAAGAATTTAGACAGCATTTCTGCATTGGCATTGCACAGAAGGATTATCATGTGGCCCCGAGGGGTTGTTCAGAACTAGATATTTGGGAATTCACTTTGACGTGTTGGCTATTTAATTGCAGAGGATCAGAGATTTTTGTTTGTGTCTGAGGGCAGAAATAACAGGAAGTCCCTCCTTCACGGGAATTTATTTGTGAAAGAATAAACTCTGCATGTACCCGGTGAGTAACTGGTGTCTAACGTGTTAGTCGGCATGAGTCACAGTCATACAATTCCAAATATTCATTGCCTTGTTGGCGAGCACAAATGGCGTCGCCCGCCTTACCTGTGAACCTGTACCTGTGTCTTTCCAAGGTACACGTATTAAGCAACCCCCACCCTCTCCTCTCATTGGCCTCTCTTTCCGATTGCACTCAGCCGTTAAGTTCTCAGGGGAAGGGCAGACTGCTGGCGCCGCGCTGTTTGGGCTCTCGCTGTATCTCGATGCACACACATGAAAACAGAGACACACACACACACACACCTCTGCAGGTACACAGGTATTCACACAGCAAATTAAGTGTATTGTTGTGCCGCCTCCAACGTAGCGAGGGCAAAAAGTCATTCAGAGGTTTGTTCTTGCACCACATGAGGGTTCAGGCCACTCAGGGTTTCCCCTTTGTGTAGAGCTGGAGGGTGTGAGAAGTTCAACCAGTTGGTTAAAGCAATGGAATCTCGGTTAATTTGTATCTCTATTACATAATTATTACCTTACTTTTTATAAGTTATTGTTTAAGCCTTGGATTTCTCTACATGCTGCCTATATATAAGTATATGAGCGAGAGAGTTCAGCATTTCTCAGAATAACATTTTTACATTTAATTTTATTAACACTAATTTTCCGTAAATTCTTTAATACAATGCCAATATGGAACAACTTCTAAAAAAATGTGTGAAAATATGCGCTGTGCAAGACTTGAACTTTGGTCTGTGGTATGAGAAGCGATGTGTCTGTGTCTCCACCACCTGACATGGAAATTTTTGTCTTTTAAAAGTGGAAAAATATTCATGTCATTTACAGGAACATAAATAAATATAGATGAGAGTGTGAAATAAGGTGGGAAAATTTGTGCTGAGGTACATGAAATTTAGAGGTCATAGGGTTAAAAAAAGGTATTTTTTTAAATTACTACCTTATTTAAATAAGTTTAGCCTGCTTATCTTAAGGTTTTAAAGACTAAATTGCTAACAAAGTCTTATAAAAGTAAATTTTTGAATGTTCAACACTGTCTGTTGAACAAGCAAACAAGTGCTGTTGACACACTATTGGTTATAACCAGAGATGTACTGACAGTAAAATTTAAAATATCATTTTGACTTTAATTCAAAACAGCCAGTGCTGCTACCAGTATGTTTTTTGGTTGCTTTTGCTATTTGTTTGTTAATTTGTTCCAAAAACTGAACTTTGAACATTTAGACAAAATGATCAGCCAGTGATATGAAATGTCCCTTCAGATGCTTCCTTGTATTTTCCCCAAGGGGTTCCACAGCGGCTTAATCTGCATCATTAATTTGGCATAGGTTTTACACCGGATGCCCTTCTTGATACAACCCTCCATGGTGAGAGGGGCTTGGGTCCCCACCTGGAATCAAACCAGGGACCTTTTGCTTGTAAGGTGAATACGATCAGCCACTGATATATGCACACTTAATCTTATTTGCTGAAAGACTGATATCAGCAAGGCCAATATCATTTGATATCAATACATTAGTGAATGAATAATCATGAATAATTCTATTATGTGCAGTGCCAACAATATAAAAGGGGCTTGAAGATTTATAATTTTGTAACTTCAGATACATTGTGATGTTAACTCTTTACTCCTGTAAGTCTGTGGATGTGCCTTCACTTAAAAACGAGTGTTTTGTGGTGTTATTGCCTCAAGTGAGCAAACACAGACGATAAAATCAACTTCAGCTTTTCTTTTTTAAATATAAGTGGTGCAGTTCAATCCAGTGTTTTGCAACAAAACAGGTCACAGTCTAATTTGCAGTATTTGTTAAAACGCTGCTTTTTCCTTACTTCAGGAGAAAGTAAAAAAAAAAACCCAAAAAACGTTTAAGCACTTTCTTTTAGAATCTGTGTTTCAGGGATCTGCAGGTTCTGTTGGCTGCTTGCAGTCCAAATCATCAAACCCACATAAAGACATAAAAAGAAGTTTAATATTCTGTGAAAACCTGGACAGCTTGTCTGCCTGTGAGCTTTACTTCCACTGAAAGTGTAAGATCAAATCAGTGTTTATGAATTGAACACTTGTCTGGTCCTCCTCGTGTAAGTAGTTCTGCAGAGAGAGAAAATAGAAAAGTGGTTTGAAAGGAGAAAATATTCATGACACTTGGAGTGACCTTCATGTGAATCGCAGCCTTCCTGGCCTGAGAGTGTTTTTGTGGTTTGTAAAGCTTATTTGACTTTGGACAATAAGTTTAAAGTACGATGTTTGGTTGAGGTAACACAGGATTATTTTTCCAGCCTAATTTGAAGCAGTAGGCTCGCTCTTCCTCAATTTTCTCCCAGTCTCACTTTCTCTGCTCTTCTTATAGTAATCCGCAGCCATCTTGATCAGAGGCAGACATGGAAAATTAAACAAATAAACTCTGATGCTTTGGATAACATTCCCCTCTGACTGACCTGACCCCGTGACCTTTGAGACACTCTGGCTGGGGTCATGACCCTGTCATAGCATTGGCTCTCAGTATCACAGGAGCCTCAGTGAACTGGGTTAGACTCCATGTCTTGACCTGCAGGAAAACTGAAGTATGCAGAAAATATCATGCAGTCCACTTTAGGAAATGTTACTCTATGGTGGCCCTCAGGTGCAAAACAAAAAGACAAACAGAAACTACAATACTTCAAAAAACACATTTTTCATTTTATTTTTTGTTTTTTTTAAATCTTGTGCTTTGTATAATATTTATTTGATCTTCTTTTTCTCCTCATGGCCGCCATACATTACACCTCCAGCTACACCAGCAGCTTCCTGAATGTTTCAAATACTTCTGACATAAAATTTAGCTGGGAGTTAGAAATTTGTGTTTACAGGAAATAAAAAATATTCTACTGTTTGTTTGCTGACAAAAAATTGGGGGAATATCTGGTAGAAATAGCAGGAAGAGAAAGAAGAAATACCTCAAATTCTTGGAGATTGCCATCAAGACATTCTCTTTCTCATCTAAATTTTACATTAAATTAATTTTATGTTGTAGTGCAACATTTCTGAATTTCTTTTTTTTTTTGTTAAACACATAATACTTTTATCAAACCGTAGGCCTACTTTGGGACAGTTTCAGTCAGAAAAGCAAATATAGCAAACATAAGAAAAGACATAATCACATTTATTAAATCTATTAATTCATTGTCTATGAACTGGCTGATTATTTCCCAAATGAAAGTGTTAGGATGTCAGATAATTACCATCCTGGCTTTTTTTTGTGAAACAACACCTTAAGGAAAAACTTTTCTAAGTTACCAGTAGTGTAAAAATATGCAGTATGCTGTATATAACACTACCATATGTTGTATGTGTGCATAATTGAAACCAGGATTATTCAGTTTTATCTAAAGCAGAAACTCACAGCTGTAGCAGGAAACTTTGCAATGTTATGTAAAGACCTTATGATAATAAGAAACCCAGCATTTCCTCTATGAGTGGTGGCAGTGGGGATTAAATAAAAATTTCCTCTGCAGTAAATGCCAGCCTAGTGTTCCTTTTGAACCCACTCCTGAATGTCTGACTTGCTGTATTTCAGGAACTAGGATGTATCTCGTGACAGTGGACAGGTATAGTTCATGACCTGGTTGGGGACAGAGCAGTAAGATGTGAGCCTCTGATAATGGGCTTGTGATGCATGAAGAAAAACTGACAGGAAAAATGCATGCATATTCTTGCCTTGGTGTCTGCACAGATAATGAAAACCATTATCTTTACACATCACTCCTTTTTGTCTGACACTCAGCAGAACTGCCTATTCAGCAATTACAGTGTAATATTTGTAGTATTACTGCACTGTAGTATTATTGCTTGTTCAGGAGTTATCGTAAGAACTGATTTATTGAATTTCAGGTGATGTTTCAGTATCTCCATTAGGTCAGTGTTAACTCATTTTCAGACACCTAGACTTTATATATCCAGAGTTTCAACTGGCGTCAGGGCCCCTCTAAGGGGTCACAAGGAAATCTGAGGATTTGTGAAAGATTATCAGAATAAAAAAGGAGAAAAATGTAGTTTAAGTATAAATCTATTTCCATAAAAGGTGAGACTCATTAAATGTTAGTAAAAACATTCATTCATCATTTAAACCTCTTGGAAAGACCCATTTTATTATTAAAAAATAGTGACAGGCAACAAAGTAATGAAGAAACTGTTATATGTAAAAAAAAAAAAAAAACACCTAGTGGAAAATCTCACACCAACTCATTAGCTTAATAAATTTAATCGGCCCCATTTAAAAGAAGACAAGCAAAATAACAGTTTGACAGAACTTCTCAGATATGCAACATATGACGACAAAGAGGCGATAATTAATTGGTAAAAAACTGACTTATGGCAGGGACCTCAGTGCAGTTTCAGAGGGCAGTTCACACAGCTGACTGGCCTCACCAATGAAAGTCTGAATGTAGCTTTTGGGTCTGAAAAGTGAAGCCAAAGTTGAACCTGCATTCTATTTAATGGCCACCAGGGGGTAATCCCTGTGGTCGCAAAAAGACTTCTAGTCATAGAAGTCTGTTGGAAAATGGCCCTCAACTTCCTTTATCTGTGACCTCAGTGAAAACTTTCCTGACCAGTTTATCACCTCATTTACTAATTATGCTTCATACTAAACAGACTGTCTTTAAAAGAAAAATCATCAGTCTAAGAGTCAAAAATGGGGATTATCTAGGATATGCTCACTGACTCGCAACATCTCGTTTCAAAAATCAAAGATGGTAATAGTGAAAATGCTCAGCTCAAGGCTTCATAACAGACTTCACAAACTAAAGGGTGATTTCATGGTGGCTACATCCATTTTTATACAGTCTGGGCCAGACAGGAGTGGATTTTGGACTGGGTTTTTGTCACTGGTAGGAGCTAGGCCTGGTATGCACCCTGGCTACACCTTCTTGCTTTTGGAAGCATGCAGTAGTGTTGGCTGGTTTGCTGTGTCTTGTATTGTTGCACTTGCTTGGGTCTCAGCACAGAGGTACATGATATCTCAGTAGTGGCTAAACTTTATTCAGGACAAAACTGCAGTTCGGCATCTGTTGTGTAGCCTTGTTTTGCAGAGCTCTTGCCTGTGAGATTTATCCACCTTCTTTTTTGGTCACCTTCTCCATCAGGTCCTCTTTAGCACGTTGCTGGTGTGTGATGTAGTGCTGTAAAGTGCAAGTATTTCTTCTGCTCACCCATATTACATAGTGCAAAATCTGGTTTTGGCAATGGAAGCGGTCTCAATTCTTCCTATTATAAGTTTGATTTTGAATTGGATATTTTAAGATAAAATGGGGCCGTGATGTTGAGTTCAAAATGGTTTCAAAAGTTAAAAGTTCAATTACATTAAAATATGGTCTTTTCAGTCTTAATGAAACTATATTTATTTATTTTACCTTTATTTAACCAGGATAATATGACGCTTGAAATTAAAAATCTCTTGCAGGAGTGTCCTGGTCAAGACAGATGGCAGTACAATTGCATAGGATACTAACACATACATGAATACATGCAGCAAAATACATAAAACAAGCATACCAACATGAAAATGAAAAAGAGTAAAATACAACAACAATCAAAATTTATGAGCTTTAGTGCCAATAAAGCCTAAAATGTCTCAGGGCTTTTTCATGTTCATGCAAAACACTTACAGCCTGAAGTAAACGCCTGCAGGTCATTTAAAATCAGTTTATATTTTCTCAGCTCTTAATGTTTTACTTGATTTTGCAGGTGATTCCAGAAGGAGCAAGCTGCAAATTTGAATGTTGCTTTTACAAATTCAGTGCAAACTTCTGGGACAGACAAAATTCTCGGGACCGAAGACAACAACTTCCTGCACTTTTTATATGAATACAGGTCAATAAATAAGAAAGGAGCAAAGCAAGAACAGCCTTATAAATCAGAATGTACCAGTATCTGTGTCAGTGAAATGACAAGGACGGTCAGTCCCTGAGCAGACAGTGGGGGGTATGCACCTCAAGGTAAGCAATAAATCTCAGTTTTCCATTATTGACAATATCTTGCATAATTTATCAAGGCAAGACAACTAGATTTATATTTTGTGTCGCTAGGGTTTTATTCCAACAGTAGTTAAATTAAAGGTTATGTGTATTAAATAGCAAAAATCAGTGACTCCAGCATGCTGTCAGCCTTCAAAAACTCGTACAGGCCAATATGGTCTGTTACTGTCACGAATCATTATTTTGCTGTGGTCATCGTGTTGTTTTCTGTTTCCATGGCTGTAGACCAGCAGCGTGTGGTGTATCCATAATGGAGGGATCAAGGACATTAGCCATCCAAAAAAACCTGCTTCACAGTCACTTATCCCTCCAAGAACAAAGCTGAGGTTGGATGCGATAGGCAGCACGCATACGTGTTCTCTCGCTTATCTTGTTTATGTGATGGAGTTTTTCAAACGCAAACATTTTCTTTAGATGGCACAGTGGACCTCTGCTCTGAGATAAGTATCGAATGCAGACTTAATTGCCTGAGATAGAAGCTTATTATTCCCATTAAAACGGGCGTTCGAGGCCTCGCTCCCCGGGTCTCTCTGCTGCCAGACTCCCTCTCTCGCTCCCTCCCTGTCTTTCATCCCTCCTCCTCCTTTTTTTTCCTCTTGTCTCTGTTGTCCGTTTGATGTGGAGATGAAGGGGAAAAAGGGCAAACAAGAACAGTTTGGTGCTGAAAAGTTGGAAAATCTGGTAACAATTGAAATGTAATGGAAGTGTTTGGAGGTCTTGTCTCCTGATGTGCTTAGCTAATGATTTTGCCGCCCTGAGTGCACCCCACATCATAACCTTCATTTCATTTGACTTATTTCTAGGTGGAAGTCTTTATTTTTTATCTATATCTTTCTTTTCATCTCTTTGGCTCCTGGGTAGTTTTAAAACTTTGCGTAGCTTCTTTTTCAACTTTGTAATGTGCAATTGCAAGCTGTCCAACTCATTCTTTTTCTGCCTTTCCTGCCTTTCCTGCTTCTCCACCCTCAGTTCTGCAGTGCTGCACGGCCGTTGCCTTTCCGGGATTTGTGCGTCTCTGGCGGCGCTTTCCCTGGTTGTTCGGCACTGAGCCGGCATTCCTTCATGGGTTCACTGGCAATGCTCAAGTGGCTCCCTCTTAACAGCCCCCTAATCACTCAGGGACATAATCACAGGCCACTTTGAAGTAATAGTCAATTTGCTACGAGTCCACCGTTTAACAGAACTGCTTCGAAGCAGAAGATGTAAAGATAGGAAGGCCGAGCCAGTGGAAAGGACGCTTTTTTAACACTCAGCTCAATAGGTAGCATATGCATGCTCGTTCAAAGGCCTGAGGTGGTGCAGACAAGGGCAGGTGAAGCTGATGAGTGATGAAAAAACAAAACTTAGTAGAGACCGCCTGCATGTGTGCATGTGTTCAATTGATGACAAGTTCACAGGAAGTGCACAGACTTTTAGGTGTCACTCAGTCTGCACGCTGTGCCTCTGAATGCAATTGCTCACAATGACACACTGTACCTGTGATGATGTGTGCATGTCGCCCAGGAGTGAATCAGGTAGAGAAAAGCGTAGGTACGGCCTCACGTTGGCCCGTGTTTATTGTTTATGGTACTCCGGGTGGCGCCAGGTCCTGAAAAAACAGAAGCTGAAAAACACTTTGTTTTGGTGGGGAGGCTGCTCCTGTGGTTTTGTAATCACCATCACTATCAGAGGTCTGATCGCTTTACAGAGAGGGAGGGAATGGGGGAGTAAAAGGTATGTTATTCCACACGGTACACAAAAGCATGGAATAGAAAGAAAGAGAGAGAGAGAGATGTGGGTGCTTGGCAGTGTGTCTGTCTGCCCTCTTTCCTCCCTCTTCATATAGCCTACAGCTGACTAAGGCTGGGAGTCACTGAGACTGTCTGAGTGGTCACGCAGGGTGGTCGACCTCCTGCCGGGCGTGAGACAGTATTGTGTGACCAATAGGAGCCTTTTGTTAAAATATTAGCTATCAGCTGGCTAAAGTTGCATGCTCGACATATGATGATGGACTGTTAGAGAGCGCTTTTTTGTCTTTACTCGTTTTCTTTTAGCTTCTTGAACCTCCAGCTTTCCCCTCCTTCATGGCCTTTTTTTCTGCACAGTTTAGATTAGGGATGTCACGATACCAGAAATGTAGCGGTCGGAACCAAAACCAGTGAAATTAAACAATTCTTTACACCAAATTGGAAAATGAAAAAATGTGTTTAATCCCATGTCCTTAAACATAAACTCCTTGAATAAAAACATTCGAGCTTTACAAAAATGGCTTTTCTGTAAACAAAATGAACAACAGTACTGAGCAGAATACAGTACTATGATTTATGTGCTAGTAGTGCAGCTGTTTGCGTAGATGCTGCAGTGATTGCTCTGAATGGCATCATTTTTAAGGGCTTTTGAAGCCTTTCTTTAGGATTTCAAGGTTTTTAAAAGGAAAACCAAAATATCAATGCTGGTATAACAGTTACATCAGGTTAATCAGAATCAGAATCCTTTATTAATGGCAGGGGGAAATATTTGGGTTCCAGATGCTCCATTAGGTATTAATAAATATATATGGATATGAAAGACGAGAAAACGAAAGTGTGCAATGTCCCATTAACATTCAAAGTGACTGGTAAATATAAATATATATAAAAGCTAGATAAATATGACAGATAGAAAATGAAATAAAAATGAATTAGCTTAATAAATTAAGTTAGTAAATTAAGCATTTATCCAACAGTAGCACTGCACATATTTTAGCCTGTGGAACATAGCTGATCTTGGTGGCTGTTGCAAATGAAATGGCCATGTGCATTTCAGGATAACATAATATTTTAATGTTTTTTTATATGACCAATGGTTTTAAAGTGATTCAAACATCGTTGTTAAAAATTCTTTGAACAAATATGGAAGTCGGTCCCTTTCAGGTGTTTCACTAAAGTAGACCTAGTTCTGTCCTTGGTCTAAAATGTGCCATAGCATCGTTTACTCATTGAATTTGTGAATCAGTTATCACTCGTTGGTCATTCGCCTCAAAAGCACTTAGACGCCTGACTCCCAACACGAGCCAGGCAGAGCTATCTCGGCAGCTGCGCTAGTCGGCATCTTCCTCGTGTAGTTTTTGCTGTGCTGTTTGTTGTTTTTCCTGTTTTTTTCCTAGTTGTATGCTGCCCCCATCAGTTACTGAAGAATTGCAGCCTCATTACATGGTACTGATACTAAAAAACAAAGCAAGTACTGTCACGTTTTCAGAATTTTGGTTTCAGCTGGTACAGTAAGTATCAGTTCTGGTGACATCTCTAGTTTAGACTACCGTTTTTCATAGCTTTAGGTTTTTTCTGTTACAGTGTAGGTTCAAAGGATTGAAGCAGCTGAGTTCAACAACACTTAATCCTGAAGTAACATATGTCATTGCAAATTGATTGCACCTTTGCCTCACATCAAGAGGGTCTGGGGTTTGAACCCTGGATTGCGGTGTTTGCACGTCTATGCTTGTGCAGATTTTCTCCAGGAGCGTAGACAATCTCACACAAAAAACTTTCACTTCCTGGTTAAAGTAACAATTTAAAAAAAGCTTGTTTTACCTTTTCTCATAGTGAGAGGAGATTATTAATAGCGCCGTCTTACGCTCTCCATCTAAACTTCCCCTGTAAAGTTTTTTTTGTTGATGCAGTAGTTTGGTATCTGTGTGCATCTTCTCCCTCTTCTCTTCTGCTGGCTTTGTAGTACTATTTTGCACCGTCAGACTGCAAATTCAAATGCTTTTTGATAATATTTGTTCCATTTTCTGTACCCAGGATGACATTGCTGAGGTGGAAACTCTCAAAAATAAACTAAAGTGACTCAGGAGGGACAGTATCGTGTCACTGAAAGACATATCTGACATTAACATACACTGGATTTTCTTTTTGCTGTTACTTAGGATAGACCAAAATATACAGAAAGTAGAAGAAGAAGAAATGTGTTGTCAATCTAATAAAGTGTCTGCACCAAACATGCAGTTTGCAGCTGATGATAGTCATTTCTTGGGTAGTTAAAATTGTCATTCCATTGTCAGTTTTAAAAGGTTTATAATTCATGACCACTTTATCTGACAGCGTTTCCCTCAACCATAAATTAAACCATAAATAAGACACACAAAGATATTTGTGGTCAAGTTTTTTTCAGGTAAGCGTGCGGTTTGATTGAAGTGTCTGCAATGCTGCATTCAAATGCAGTTATAATACAATTATAGCTCAGAACAGCAACCACAAACTACAGTCTGTGGCGTATCACTTCACCTGATCTTAACCATGCTGAACTTCAGATTTGCAGCGCAAAATAGTTCCTACGTGTACATGTATCTGACAGTAAAACCCATGGAAACATATAAAACCTCAAATACATAAGAAGATTAAGTTGAAAACAAATTTTATCTTACACAATGATGGAACAAGTGACACTTCTGTTTTGGAAACTATACTTATAATGGTATCAGTCTGGTCAAACTGCAACTCCTGTCCTCAGATTGCTAATTAAAATATTAAGTTGCAGAAATGAGCTTTGAAAGTCCTTTTAAGGGAAAAGTTCACACAAATAAAAGCAAAACTGAAGTGTCCTCCACAGTGTAGTGGTTTACACGGTTGCCTCACATGTGAATTGTCCCTGGTTTGCAACCAGGAGGATATAGAAATGAAGTGTGGGATCACAAGTGAAAACTCATGTCTGTGGATTTATCTGCTTGGGGAAAAGGGAGAAGCCAAAGTACCACATACTGCTTAAATGTCATGGTTATCACTGAAAACTTCTGAGTGAGGCCTATGAATCATCTTCATGTTATAATAATGGATATTTCCTACTATGATGGATATAATCTGTCAGTCTGTCCAGGACAGGTACCCACCCTTTTGCCAGATTCATCTGAGAGAGGTGCCAGACCCTCTAGATGGATAAACCAGAGTTTCTCAGAACTTGTGGTTGCAAAGAGTCTTTACGGGGGAGAATGTCTTCCAAGGCCTCGTCATAATCCAAATCCACAAGCTCTAGAGCCACTTTATGACGTGGACACTTCTTCTGTCCTCAACTTGTCCAGAACAAAATAAATGGAAACAAATGATATGTTATTGCAGCGGGCTGCAAGTAACAAATTGCCTAAAGATACATTTTAAAACTGGTTCTATGCTGAGTTGTTTCTTATGTGTACACACAACACTGGTCCATCCCTTGTGTTAGGTACATTTTTTATGCTTGAAGGATTGATAGGTCAGTGTTAGGTGGTTTAATAAACAAAAACCTTTCCTCTGAAAATTGTCAGTTATGATTATAAAATGATTAAAAAAACAACTAATTTCCAAAGAAATGCTTGCCTGGAGAACTATTGCTCAAGATCACTCAGGAAAATCTGGTTCCTTGGATGCAAAATAAAGAAATGATGAGTGTCTCAAGAATTTTGCACACAGCTGTATCTGATGTTGTAACCCATGGACTCATATAAAATATCAAATACAAAAGAAATCTCACTTAGAATATTGTGGAATGAGTCACTTTTCTGTTTGATAGTTGACAGCTCTTTTCCAGTTCAGATTCTTCCACCACGCAAAACCTCGTCCAGTCAAATCACAGTTTGGGAAATTGTACTTGCAGTGGTGTTGAAAATATAAATTGAGAAAAGGCAGGGGCTGAAGAGATGGAAACAGATTTAAACTAAGTTCTGGCTTTTAAAAATATATAATCAGTCAAAGTGCAACTCCAGTCTTCAGAATGCTAATTAAGATGAGCTTTGAAAATCCACTTCAAGAGTGACTTCATCCAAATAATTAAAACAAATCATATTCCTACTTACATGTGGGGGATAATGGGGTAACATGAGCCACTTTTTTATGTTTGATGATTTTACTGTAAACTTAAAGTGTATTTGTTTCAAATACCAGTTATCGTATAAACAGCAGGTTGGTGCATACCCATGGAAATTTAAACAGGTTCTCTAATTCTCATGGTTTTAGAAGAGTGACCCATCAAAAAGTTAGCCCTTTGGCACAGCTTGGCCCAAACTCAGGGGTGTAGTGCAGAACACCATAAGCAGTGTCTGTGGACCCCCTTCCCTTTTTGATCCATATCTTTCATGCATCCTTTATTTTTAGGTCTGGGTTAAGTGGCTTAAGAAATGAAAAACTTTTCGTCTGAAAAAGGTCAGGCACGAGGACTGGACTGAAATTGAGTAAAAAAGCAGCCGATGTCCAAAGAAAAACTTTGAAAGACCTCCAGAAAGCCTGGAAAACTATTGCTGAAGGCCACCTTAAAAAAATTAACAAAAAAGTCTGGCTCCTTGGAAGCTAAATATAAAGAAATGAGAGGTGTCTCAAGACTTTTGCACAGTACTATATGCGGTTTACAGAGCTTAAACAGAACTGACTTTGAGAACAGCCGGAATAAATGGTCAAGAGATCTTACTTCTGGATGAATCTTTCCTCCATAATTCCTCCAAAAAATCTACTAAATATCTAAAAACCTGTGCACATTCAATCTAAATGATGTGCATGCCTAACTAGCTAATTAACTACAAAAACATACTTTCTGCCTTTGTTAATTTAGTCTTTAGCCAGCGTTTTTATTCAAGCCCAAAAAGAGAAATTAGTCTCTCAAAGTTCAGCCCTCTGACTTGCATTTAAACAGCAAAGATGCGCTGATACAGATGTCACGAGCAGTACTCTCATCGGCAGCACATCGTTAAGAAAAGCTTCACACTTCATGGCTCGGCTGCTTTACCTGTCCATGAACAAAGCGCACACGGAGATGAGGAGGGCTGTGTTTGGCCTATTTTCAGAACCATTAGCGTGAGGAGTGTGTAATTCAGAGGGCCTGCGCTGTCTTTATTCACGTAGCGACATTAGGACGTAATGAATCATGAAGAAGGCGTATTGTTCCATGCTACTCTCCCTAACACTGCTCACTTAGTGCACACACACTCGCTCACACACTCACAGGTGTAGAACATCATTATAGCCCAGTTCCAATTGATGAAGAGTATTATACCGCCAAATTGATTTTCCTTACTCTGCGATCACGATGACACAAGAAAGGAGAAGACGAAGAAAAGACGCAATCATCAACAACTTTATATTCCAATCAGCATATCTGAGTAGGATGAATAAGGAAGAATTGCAGACAAAAATGGAGCCGGGGCTCAAATCGCCTCAAATTGCCTTGCTTTTTTTTTTCTATCTTGAAATGTTACCGATTATCATGAAACGCGTAAATTGAATTCTCTTTTTTTTCATTTAAGTAATAATTGATTTGACATTTCGGAGCACTTCAAAGGCAGTTTGGCCCGAAGGCTCTGCAGTAAATTACAGTATAAAGCTGAGGATTTACCATTAGCTGAGTGTCAAGTGTACGCTTGGCTTCCCTTCTCCCCCCGTCCCCCACATCCTCTTTCTCCCCTCTTTTTCTCTATCTTTCCCCCCCAAAACCTTCTGAAATTCTAGTCAAACTTTATACAGCTTGTCTTCACTGCCCTGTTTGTGTGAGTTTGTGTGCCTGTGTCCTGGTGTGCCATTTTATTGTAACACTATAAAGGCCCGGTGTGTTTATCAGTAAACGGAGCTCCACACAGTTTGCCTGCCTCCATTATAACTCTTTTCACTTCTTGTTTAGTTTATTTTTTTTTTTCCCGAGGAAATGCCCTTCTTTTTTGTCTGCGTCTTCCATGCAGGCGGCAACAACAGGCGGGAGGGTGTTTGATATGTAAATAGTCTTTTCAACAAAGGCCAGGTGTTATCTGCGGTTACCGAGGCTGATACATTGGGCAGCTTCTGAAACATGCAGCTACACACAAACCAAGCATGTCATGTTAATATTCATCCATTTATTTTTTAACTCAAAAATCTGATTCGTTTGATATGAGCTTGAAGAGTGCATATTACTGGTTTATCTGTGAGAGGACTATAAGGAAGATGAGCGAATTTATACTCCTCTAGTTAATACTCACGTAGCTGGTGTTAATATTATTTTGCAGAAGAAGAAGAAAAAGCACCAACGGTAACTAAAAATCCTTAACTATACCACCACTTTTTGCATTTAGGGATCAGTAGAAGGAAACATGCAAAACCCATTAATCCAGATGAGGAAAACTGTTCAAATTTGTCTGACTGAGCTTTTATTTTGGTGTTATTTTGCCTCTTTTTTTGGTAATATAGGAGGGATAATACTGAAGGGATGTTTTTCTGTGGTTGACTTGGGCCCCTTAGTTCCAGTGAAGGAAAAATTTATGTTTCACCTTACCAAAACATTTTGAACAAGTCTATCCTTCCAACTTTGTGGGAATAGTTTGGGGAAGGCCCTTTTCTGTGCTCCAGTGCACAAATCAACATCTATATTTGCACAATTGGATAAATTTGGTGTTGAAGAAATTGGTGTGTGGTATAAGTCCGTTGGAGGACTTGGTTGGGAACCTGAGGGTGGATGTAGGCCCTCTCAAGACCTACCAGTTCAAAACCCAGTCCTGGA
>VUQH01033648.1:0-24971 GCA_015106775.1 Etroplus canarensis | reverse complement strand
GGTCAGGTTAGCCGGAGAGCCAGCAGGTTAGGTGTGATACAGTCGGAGACGCTGAGAATATATCTAATCACGCTGCTAACAGTCTCAGTAAAGATAAGGCGGTAAGTGACAGTTACCTGTTCCTTGACTGCCAGCCTCAAAGGGGCGAGAATCTCTTCGATGTTGCCGTCCATCGTTTGTCCTTCCGTGAGCTGCAGCCACAAGCTTTTCTTCTTCTTACACAAACACACCGACGTTGAAAACTGCCGGTTTTTATGCGGATAGCGAAGCGACTGCCGAACAAACCGGACTGTGGACAGCGGACAGGAGAAGAGAGTCTCAGTGCTGGTCCTCAGCAGTGCTGAAGCTGCGCTGCGAAGAAGCATGGACCGCCGGAACGAGAGAAAAAGAGAATGATGAAATCTCTGAAAGCAAGTAAACGTTGCTTCCGCTGCGGGGGAGCACTTTCTTTACACCGTGTGCGCTGTCGGCAGATTCATCACACATGCCGAAGGGTAAAATAATTTTTTAAAAGTGTAAAGAAGGAAATACAAAATGATTGAGCTAGTGGAATAATTATATTGACTTATTAAGTCAAGAAGATTTTTTTTATCATCATAATGTAGTGGTTTACACAAGAGAAAGGTCCCTGGTTCGATCCCAGGTGGGGAGACAAGACCCTCCCACCATGGAGGATGGCGTCAGGAAAGGCATCCGGTGTAAAATCTCTGCCAAATTGCCAATACAGATGAACCCGCTGTGGCGACCCCTTGGGAAGAATACTAGGTAGCAGCCGAATGTACATTTATCAAGAAATCATACCAGAGGCTAGAAAAGACCAGTCTAAAGGACAGCACAGAGGCTGTGACCATGGCAGCACAAGAAGAGGCCCTAAGCACCAGATCCACAGAGGCAGGAGTCTAACACAACCAACTGCAGACTAGTACCCCAGAGACAGTCCAGCACATAGTAATAGTAATAGGTTGTAACATGCAAGCCTGGACAGTCTGCACTGAGAGGCACAACCAAGTGGCTGGGATAGTGTACAGGAACATCTGTGGTGCACATGGGTTAGAAGGTCCTGATGAGAGACACATCCAAAGGTGGTTGAGAACAACACAGCTAAAGTCCTGTGGAACTTCAAGTTCCAGACAGACAAGCAGCTGCTGGCCAACTAAACAGACATGGTATGTTGGGCTGACAGGGAGCAGAAGACTGCAGTTGTAATAGATGTAGCAATCCCAGCTGACAACAACATCACAAAGAAGAAGTATGAGAAGACTGAGAAGTAACAGGGGCTGAAGGAACAGCCGGAGCAGATGAGGAAGGTAAAGTCCAAAGTGGTCCCAGCGGTGGTAGGAGCATTAGGAGCTGTAACCTTGCTCCAGCAGATTCCAACATCGCAGGTCTGTCCAGAAAAATGCAGTCCTAGGAACAGCTATGATACTGCATAGAACCCTCAAACTCCCAGGCCTCTGGGAGAGAACCTGAGCTTGAGGAACACACACACAACCCCTCCAGGGGTGAGAGGGAGATTTATACAGCGAGGACGCAATTATCAGCCTCTTTCAAGTTTTCATCAGTTTATATTTGAACATTTAGTCTGAGCAAAACTGATGTGATATAATAGATAAAATTCAGTCACTGTCATCAGCAAATGTAATTTTATTTGCCCATAGGCTAATATTGCTCAACAAGGCTGATATCGGCTCATACAGATGTTTGACTGATGTGTCAGCGTGACACTAGATATTAAGAGAACAAAATAAATATGACCAATTTGAACCCATTTCAGTACATTTGTTGTAGGCCTTGGCCCAAAAGTCATCAAGATTATTGGGATGTACAGTAATTAAGAAAAGTCTTTCTTGATATTATTAAACTGTCTTGTCCCTGTCTCCAACTTACATTTCAATGATTCAAATTTTTAATCTTCTATGTGTCATTTTATTGGTTTTTGTTTATAGCTTTTCTAAGCTTTATCTTTCAAAAGCCAGCACCAGCTCTGATATTTATGTAAGAAATTTCCTGTCATTCCACATCTTCCAAAATATGTTGCTTAACTCTTCCAATGGATATTTGTAAAGTGTTGTGCTTTTGCAGTCAGAGAAATTACAGGAGAGAAGAAAAACAGACTTATTATAGGTCTTACCTAAACTTTCAGATGTCTTTGAATCCACACTAATCTATGCAGTGATATTTTCTGATTTCATTAGCACATCTGGCTTTTTGTAAAGATAAGGGCTGGATCATCACGCCCCTAAGATAAATATCAGAAACTTCATGTGTACCTTAGGGCTCAAATACAGTCATCTCAGCCTTATTAAAGCAATCAATTTAACACCCCCTCTTTAACAGGAAAAGTTACTGACATTTGCTCGATGTTTGTTGACTTGTGAAGGTTCTTTCAATCAAGCTCCTGCTCTCTCAAAATCTGCATGTCAGAGTGTTTTTTTTCATGTTGGTTTATTAGGTCGATCAGTTTCACTCATTTTGTGCTGAACTCCATGGATGATTGCACTGTTTTCACAACACACTTTTACTGGCTGACTCAGTTTGGCTCAAGTGTCCCAGTGAACCATGGCAGTGTGGCAGTGAACAAGCCTAGAAAATACTAATACCCAATATCCAAAATCTGTTTACAAATATTTATTTACTGTGCATTTAAATCTACAGAAAATATCCCTAGATTCACAAATGTTGTTGTCTATAGTGTGTCTAACTATTAAACGTGTCAGCTACTGCTTGATACACACTGGAGGCTTTGAATGTTCCATTTACATCAAAAATATAGGATCCTTAGTGCCTGAAAAAGAAATCAAACAGCGAATACTCTTAATGGTAAATGTAAAATGTGATAATACATAATTGTGTATTTTAATCAAATGCATTAAACTGCAATTATATACAGAAAATATACAGAATATGCAGTATGTTTCATAATCTATTTAAATGCGTTCTCATTGTATTCAGAAGTATCTATATTCATATTTAACAAGTTTAGATCTGTCCCACAAGATGGCAGCAGAGGCAAATTAATGATTGTTTCCCAGTTATTGAAGCCACAGATATGAAATTACAGTATTGTGTTGATCATTTTTACCACTAGTGATCTGACAGAACTTTTCTTTTATTCTTAATCATAAAATGGCTGAATATGGTTTAAAATTCAAAATATTTTTGTAATATTGGAGTAATTTTCTTTAATCCAACTAGATTTCAGCATACTGAGGAGCAAAACTGAGCACTGAGTGACTTCTTCTTCCCAGGTGTAGGCGTCCAGGGATTAAACTGGTGTAATCATGTTACATTATATAGTTTCAAAGCAGTAAACCAAAGATCTGTTACTCCAAAGTCCTCCTATAAATGTATCTGGCTGCACCCATTTAACAACAGCAGGTTAAAAAAAAACTCAAAAAACTCCTGATTATGACATTGAGGCCTCTTATGAATCTAAAGGAATTCTTCTTCTTTTTCGTCTTCTTCTCTTTCTCATGTAATTAAATCACATTTTTGAGGAACTAGAAGTGCACAATAACTCTTGAAACTCTTGCACGTGATGTGAAAAGTTAGATCTCATGTATTTTTATGGGTTTTGGTCATGGGTGTGATAAAACAGCCCGATACTGCATACTGCAGCTCTCACATTTGATTTCACCAAGATGCACCAAATTTTAAAAGCACAAACACTGTATGGGCAAAAGTATTGGACCACCTACACATATTTGATCATTCATCCAAAACAGCGTTTTGGAGGTCAGACACAGATGTTGGACGAGAGGGTCTGGTTTGCAATCTCTATTCTAGATCAAAGGTGGTTGATGAAGGAAGAGAAACAGGCCTTCTGCAAACTGTTTCCACACAGTTGAATTGTCCAAAATGTCTTGGGAAGCTGAAAAATTAGGAGTTACTGTCACTGGAACTAAGGGACCCAGACCAAACCCAGAAAAACAACCCCACAGCATTATCCCTCCTCCACTAAACTTTACAGATGCCCCAATCCACTCAATCCCACTTCCAGATACAGGAGCAATTATTTGTCATGCCACAGAACATGATTCAATTGTTCCAGATTCTACTGTCAGTGTGCTTTACACCACTTTTTCCAATGCTTGGCATTGTGCTTGGTGATTTAAGGCTTGTATGCAGTAGCTCAGCCATGGAAACCCATGCCATGAAGTTCCTGGTGCACTGTTTTTATGCTGATGTTAAAGCAAATGGAGGTTTGGAACTCTGCAGTTACTGAGTCAGTAGAGCACTGACAATGTTTACATACTATATGTCTCAAAACTCAGCAACCCCACTTTGTAACTTTGCATGGATTTTGCCACTTCCTGACTGAAATTCTGTGGTTCCTAAATGCTTTAACTTTTCAATAATACTAGTTACAGTTGATCATGGAATACCTAGAGTGTTGAGGGTTGGTGACTTTTATACACTGTATGCCTCAGCACTTAGGGACCACTCTCTGAAACTTTACGTGATCTGCCACTTCATAACTGAGTTGCTGTGGTTCAAAAATGCTTTCACTTTGCAATAATACCACTTTCAAGTTGATCATGGAATATCTAGGAGGAAAGAAATTTCACCAACTGACTTGTGGCACTGGTGGCATCCTGTTATACTACCACACTTGCATTCAGTGAGCTCTTTAGAATAGCCCATTCTTTCACAAATATTTGTAAAGGCAGACTGCGTGATTAGGTGCTTGCTTGTAGCAGTAGGACTGAAAGAAACACCTAAGTTCAACTATTAAGAGGTGTGGCCTGATACTTTTGTCCATATAACGTATATAATGTCCAGACTTCAAAAAAATCTTCCTGCAGCCATAACCAAAGTGACACTGTAATTCTAAATTGACTGTGCTATTTTAGCCCATTTTTTGGAGCAGTTGTACGTTCACTGGCTCCTCCTAGAGAATTAACCAGAAAAAACTCCAGATTTAATTGGTGTCATTCAAAGACCTTTGTGGTATAAAGTTATCAGTATTTTAATGAAATGTTCCTGCAGTGGTGATGCAGTGAATTTTAACATTTTGTTTTTCAACAGAAAGTTGTTCTCTGTTCTGTCCCAGTTTTGTCATACTTGATAAAAAGCTCACCAAAAAACACCTACATGCATGTCCTTTTTGATTTATGACTGTAATACAACCAAAAGGCAACAGGAAAAATTGTATTAGATAAAATATTATGTGTTATTAGAATTTGCATGAAATTTGAATGGTGACTTGTACACATCATATGAAGCATCAATTAGTGGGCTGTCTGACTCCTCATAGTGGATGCAGGAAGTGATCTGTAGCTCTTTTGTACAATATCTGATAAGAGCCCAGGCCTGAATATAGCTATATGTTGACAATAAAACACCTCAACTGCATGTGTCACAGTTTAGGCAAAAGTGTTTTGGTTCAACTGTCTGACTGCTTGCAGCTTTTGTACAAATGCACTGCCTTGCATTGCAGAATGCATGCTACTCTGTGGCCTGTTACACACCTCACTGTGTCATTGTTTATATGTGCACAAACTCAAAAGCTCTGCAACCTGCAGAAACAGAATAAAAGAGACCCATGCAGAGAGTGAGAATTATTCTGTGATACCATCTCCTTACTGAACTACACCCACATTCATAAAACATTCAAGGACCCCGCAGTCTGACAGTACATTTGAAGGCAGTGAAAAAAGATCATCTGTGTCCTATCAAAGTTAATATCAAGAAGATATTTATTTTAATTATTCATCAACAGAATGTATTGCTAGAGGGCAGTGCTACTTTCTTCCCTCAGACAGAGAAACGTCAGAGGCCAACACCGTTTGATGTCCACGAGGAAAAAGTGACTACTTCAGTGTTTGGTCTCATATCTCAGGGTAGTATGGGTCAATTATGTATTTATGTACATTTATGTCTCTAACACTCTCCACTCACATGAACAAATATTTATGTCCTGCATCTTTAATTTTTCAAAGACCCATATCTATGGCCTCAAATAAGCTATTAAGTGCTTTATATGCACTTTTGATTGCTGCTGAGTAAAAGTAAAGTGTTTTTATTTGTTAAAATATGCAGTGGGTCAACCAGGTAGTAGTAATATTTAATATTTACATGTTAAACATTTTGTGTTACAGTTCTGCTGTCTAACAATTCACCTTTCAATGAAGCGCTGTATAGAAAAAGGGGGTTTATTCATATATGCACTTTTTTTTTTTGCTTTATCCCGCATGTGCTCATCTACTGTAAGCGCAAATTTTTGGGTTTGTTTATATATACTTTTTAGTGAGATATGAGTTACTTAGCAGTTCTAGGTTGCAAGCATGTGAACCAATCTAGTTTGGAAATGCATGTGCTTTAGTTCATTTTATTTCATTTTTAGTTATTTTCTTTTGTATGTTTTAGGTTTTTATAGTTGTGAATTGATGCCATGTTGTGTTGAAGGCCATTAATTAGAATAACTTTTTGTTGTCACTCAGGCTGAAAAAAAGCCTCCAGCAAGTGTTTATTTGTCTCTGGAAAACTTGTGGTTTTGTCACTTAAACTGACAATGATCAATTTTAGGAACCTGCAGGGCATCAATAACAAGCTAGGAACAAAAAAATAAAAATCATTGCTTTTAATTTGATACAGTGAATTTGTTAGCAAACAACTGAGTAATAAGGTTCTAGACGAAGATAATTTAGGCTAAATTGAGAGTTGTGTTTCTAGCAAACTTAAAAATTCAAGTCAAAAATGTTTCTTTGAATTCTGTTTTGGTCTCCACCAACTCCTGAGGGTGAGTTCATAATTGTGTGAAACACAATTAAGCAGGAAGCTTATTTATGTTTAACACATAATCACAAACTTTGCTCTTGGTGCTCTGCAGATGATGGACCAGTCTTTTTTAGACTGACAGCCAGAGGTGAGTCTGGAGACTGTTAGGGCCCATGGCAAAAATTCAAATGGGGCCCCACCAACCAGCATTAATCACCTTTAAATTATGGATGAGTAATAGCTCCAATATGGAGGATTATGGGACCTGCACTGGCTGCGTGAGTTTTTACATTATGAAAATATACAGTTTTTAGTATCATAAAACTATTAGGTCTACACTACAGATATGGAAAATACAATAAAATACACACACACTGCACATATAGCACAATAGCTTTCACCAATACCTAAGTAATTTAGATGATACTTGTCCAAATTTCTTTCTAAATTTCATAGCAGCATTCAGAGCTTGACAGTTAGTTTGGTCAGACAGAGTTTTCATCCGTCTACTACAAAAAAGTATTGATCAACTTAGCTGATTTCCCCCTCCACTGCTCTTGTTTAAAGTTTGTCACCCTTTAGGGGTCACCCTCTGGTCTGGGGCCTCAAGGAGATGCCTGCCTTTCCTGCTGGCAAGCAGCACCTCTCCTGACAGCTACAATTATCTGATAAATAGAGTAGTGGTTCAAACATGTTCCTCTCAAGTGAAAGATCCCCGTTTCAAGTCCAGATGCAGACACAAGCCCCTGCCACACTTGGAGAGTTGTATCAGGAAGAGCATCCAGCAAAACAACATCAGAAATAGGACTGCAGTGTGATTTACTGTATAAACAGTTGCAGTATAGTCTTTTTGATTCATTAGGAAGACCCTCTAACTGACCAGCAATCGCAATCAGTTCATTAACAGCTACAACAGATATAACAACAGGGCTGAAGGCTTTTAGAGGAATGGATAAATATTATTGTCAGAATGTAGGTATCTGTTTGAGTTCAGCAGATGCAGATTGAAGTTTGACAACCTCAAAGTATTTATTACATATTAACCAATTTTATTTTGATTTATAAGCCAGTCTTCATATTCAAGAGTGATACCTTGAGATACTTCTAATACATAGCTCACTGGTAACAACGTAAAATGACTCTGAGCGCTCCCATCAAGTTCTTCCAAACCCATATTTGCTCTAAAATTCTTTTCCCACCAAAAATTCATACATTTTATTTTGATGAGCTATCTATGCAAAGTACACCAGAATAATTACCGGCAAGCTCTGTGCCCTCAGATTTCAAGAAGCCATGCAGTTTTCACAGACAAGAAACCTGAGCCAGATTGTCAGATAGTGGAAAGTGATTGTGATTGTGCAAAGTGGCTGTGAGGCTTGTGTTGTGGTGTCAGTTTTACACATACATTATTGTAAACATAAGGACAGAGGCACTGACCTCTACTGAGAGCATCATGTCAGCAGGGTGATTACACACTAATTATGAGAAGCATCACTTTTCCTCCTGTCCATATTGCCATCATGCACGTGTCTCAGGTAGGGTCCTTTAGGGCTGTGCCGGCCTGGGCTCCATAAAAGTGACAGCTAAGGTGAAGAGGGACAAACACTAAGCGACGTCACTGTTGGCAACGGACCAGAAAACCACTTTATCTCCCCTGTTGTTATTCTATGGTCCACTGGGACTGAAATAGTGTGAATAATGTTTGTCAGTGTATGTGGATAATTTCTGGTGTATAGGTGCATATGGCTGCATGATGTAAACAAGAAAAGAATCAGTTCATTGGTTTTACATGACATTTCTAGGTTGGTTTACTGGTTTAAAAACTCCACCAGCATTCAGCCATTAAGGCCATTTAAAAAAAAAAGCAAAACTGTGAACCAGCACATTTTCTGTAAAAGACAAAAAGGCATGCTATCACAGGAACACTGGAGTTTGCACCATTCAGAGGTAAACTCTCTCGTATGCACCAATCTTTTTGGCAATAGCAAAGCCTCTAAAAGTGGAAAGTGGATGCCTTTAAAATGAACTTCATTAAAAGTAACCCAGTATTTTTTAAAAAGCACAAATTCTCGCATTAGCTTTTAATACGTCTGCCAGGTAGGTCGTTGCAAACATACTGGAGAAACTGCCACGCTTCCTCTGTGGATTTAAGCTGTCTGGGTGTCTTCTGTCTCCTCATGTAATCCCAGACTGACTGCATGATGTGGAGATCATGGCTCTGCGGGGGCCACGCCATCTGTTGCAGGATTCCAGATAACCCTGGTTGTATGTTTGGGGTGGTCATACCACAATACAGTGGATTATCAAAATAATATAAACATATCTAATACTGTAGCTGAAGTCTGTTCCCAAAGGGCTTCATTTGGATTGTTTTTTATCATAAGCAGTGCTTTAAAATATATTACATTTGTTAACGTTTTTTCCTGTTTAGGAGGCTGTCAGACAGGTTTGAGTTTGCAAACTGTGACAAATTAGTTTGAATTATTTTTGGAAGTAAATGTTTACAGTCTTTTCTACTTCTGGGAATGAGGGAGGTTTTAGAACCTGGGGGTTTACCTTCTCTAATTATGCACAGTCACATTTTACACCGAAAGATTTTACAGCTTACTTTAGGCTACAAACAGTCATTAATGAATTTCCCTGTAAGCGCAGGAGATGGTTTCTGTTTTGCAGTTAAATCGGTGTAAACTGTGTAAACATTTCCCACAGCTCGATCACAATACTGTATTTGTAATCCCACTTTTGAGCATATTTTTTTTTTTTTTTGGAATGAAAAGCAAAGATGATGTCAAGGCACAAATTAGAAAGCGGGTCGTAAAACATGCACGTCCTGGACTGCGTGTGGAGCGTAAGGATATGAAAAGACAGCAACAAACAGCGGGCGGTGGGCGGACTGAGAGCGCTTTTCAGCGTGGACTGAGAGGGATAACAGAAATGTTGAAGGCGTGTTACTGTAGCCAGCCTGCAGGGCCCTGTGGCAGGAGGACGGTCGCCATCTCTGGGTAAACACTGTAACCGTATCACGCAGTTGATATTGTAGTGTGTGGACTGTACAGTACAGTAGCGGCTGCAGAAGGCGGGGGCTATGCTGCCAGCAGCAGCAGCAGCAGCCACAGCGGACACGAACGCTTTTGTTTGTCTCCTGTCGCCTCGGGTTTCGGACGCGCCGTGGCCGCTTCTCCTCGCTGATCTCCTGCTCGTAAGCACAGGGGGACGGGACTGCGCGCTTGGGGGTGAAAAAAAATGGAATTTTAATGGCGCAAAGCAGCGGGTGCTCTCTAGCCTGTGCGCAGCCAGGGGGACTGTAGTGCGCTTGGTAATGTTTGCCGAGGAATAAAACGGTGTGGCCGAAGGTGCACGACATCTCGTTTCCATGGACAACACGTCCATAATAACACAGGTTGCAAATCCGAAAGAGGAGGAGAGCATTTCTTCAAGTCCAGATAAAGGTAAGGCGCGCAGAGACGCCACGCATGATTATTGTATGAATTCTGACGTGCGTGAATTTTCCCTTTTCTGTTGTGCTGCAGCCGCTGGCTGCGTGGATCACTGTCAGCTCTGCAGCCCCTCAGTGCAGAGGGGATACTGAGCTCCGGACTGCAATAGAAACACAGAGTATGGACGGAGAACCTCCATTGTTCTGCTGAAACAGGGAAACATTAAGAGCCAGAGCTCTCAGCCAGCCTGACAATATATATTTCTATAGGCTGATATTGGGAGTTCTCTGTAACTTTATATCACCAACAAAAAACATCTATCTATCTATCTATCTATCTATATGATATCAAATATTTTGTTACTTAAAACGTTTCTTTATCTCTGAGTGAGCAGGGTTTACTACTGGGGGCGGGTACTCCACTCCTCTCCCCTTGCATTTTCAGCATCCCTGGCTTGATCTGCCACTGACTTTGTAAAATGCATGAAAAACATGCCACACTACTAATAACAAATGGTTAGAGGGAAAAGCAACAGTTTGGCTGTGGCATCTCTGAACTTCTTGCACAATGATTTCAACATGTGATTCACTCTGCAAGCTCTCGATCAGCAGTCTTTATACATTTATCAACATCAAAGTCAATAGTAACAGGTAAACATGTAGATTTTTGCACATCTTCTACAATTTATAATTAAATTATAGGTGAAGCAGCAAAAAAGTTGAAATTCAGATGTTGCTTATCATCTCTTCTAAAACAAGTAACATCATGCAACTGACTGTGGGCTATTTACACTGTTGGGAATGTCCCCTTTTGCTGTGTAAAACAAGTGCCTGAAAACAACAGCTCAACAGCTGCTCTGCAGATTACAAAGGCTGAACGAAAACACATTTTCTTTTTGTTGTTTTACGCAAGACTCAACTCCTCACCATTTGGTGATGACATGAATGTCAAATCCCCCTCATCAGTCCAGAGTTTTCATTAACTTTGAAAGGGGTTTTCACCCGTCTTTGCAGACTGCTGACACTTCTTTGGACCACAAATGCATATTTACACTTTGATTTGAGTTCACATTGCGTTGTGCAATGATCACTCAGGAAAATCAGACCCTGTGTGCACACAGTGGGGAGGTATGTGAGTGTCCGCAAAGCTCCAGTCACCAGTACCCATCCCACTGAACCACACGGTGCCTGGAGGCCAGAGGGACCACAGCTTCCTGCTACACCCAGTGCTCTGTTGGAGAAAAGGTCACCTTCCTGCATCACCTACCACCGAGCAACACTGACATACACGAGCCACTCTGACTCGGTGGCCTCCCAGGGAACACTCAAAATGAAGATATAATGAAGACAATCTGGACTTTCCTTGAATATGAAACTTAAAAAAACAAATGTCATTTTAAGATCAATTGCTTCAACTTAACCTTCACATTTGAAAGTACTCTAAATCTACCCGGCATGTTCATATTGACTTGATCACTTGTGATTTATGTTGTGCCACATAATTATCCAATATGTTTCCCCTTCAGCAACTCACGCTACTCTTGAGCTGCCACCTTGATAATTATAATCTCCTATAAACAAATCCATCAAAACTATCACCAAAAGCAAACATTTATCCCCCAGCAGAAAGAAGTAATATCATCAGGAAATTTGTTGAGAAAAAAATAAAACTGTTGCTTCTGTTCCCTTTTAGAACTTTTTAATCATTTGTGCTTATTTCCCACACTTTCTTCTCCGCAACATCCTGCTCGTCTTGAACACTAAATCCCAACTGACGTGTGGAATCTGACAATTAATCTGGCAGGATAAAATTCAGGGTCAGTCCCTGACCACACACACACACTTAGACACTCACACATACACACACACAGACATGCACTGTGGCTCCTTAAACGGCTGCTGTCATGCATAAAAAAAAGTATCAGCAGGGAGGTTCCTGAACAGTGTCAATGCCCTTCACTCCTGCCTCTATCAAAGCAGACAGCAAACAGCACTTGTTGTCCAGGAAAGTTACTCTGTGGCCTGCTTGAGCTGCACTGAACCTACAAATGATTATGCACACATACACACATTCACATGCTGAATATTTCAGAGCACAGGCAGGCTATTTTCAGAGGGCTATCAGTTTCATTCCAAGCAAAGATGTAGTAATTCATTAGAACCATTTTTTTGTATTTGGTCAGGTGCAGATTATAGCTTTATGCATTATGGAGAGATGAGTTTAAATCATAATGTGGATGGCTTCTTTCACACAGAGGGATGTCAAACATATCATACTTTTGGAAAATAAACAGAGCTGCAGATCACGAGGGGCACTTTCAGGCTGTATGTTGCATCATACTGTAGTCTTTATCTGATAAAACAACAAATGTTGTAGTGATTTCAGGCTAGATTTTTTTATAGGAACCAGCACTCAAGAGTCCTCTTTCCAAACTGAAATTACGCTTTTTATTTGGCAGCCATTATCATTTTTATTTATTTATTTTTCTGATGCAATGAAATGCAATGACTGGACTTACAGCCAGGGAGGGGAGCCACAGGCCTGCCAGCCTCAGTCTTGCTTAGGAAATTGCTCAGGCTTTGCTCTAATAACCTCACAGTAAGGCAGGTATCAATAGACGAGCCGTTTACCTTAATCAGATTAGGTCAAATCTGAATTTAGCTCAGCACTCCTGCAGTGTGAGTGATGACAGATACTTAAGCCAAATTACAATCTTACGCTCACAGTAATGACATGGCAAGAGTCTGTCTAGCTTGAAAATCATACTGAATTGACTTTAATTTTTGACTGATCTAGTGCCACATCAGGGCGAATCTGTGTTTTTGAAAACACTGCTTCTTTTACACACTACTGAGTACTTTTGTTGAATTTAGCCTGGAGTCACTTGCATAACTTGATTCTTTTAAAACTAATTTTCTTGAGAAAACAATGAATATAAATATTTTTATCACGAGTGTAATGTTTCTTTTCTGAGGTTGAGTTATATGCATTCTCCTGAATAGACGTAATGCCATTCTGCCCACTCTTTGGTTCTGCAGCAGCACAAGGCTGCAATAAGATTAGAGCCTAAGCAATACTAGCGGCCGAAATACTCTTACAGTTAATGAAAATATAGTTGTAATTATGGTCATTTTGATAACTTTTTAGCAATTTTTTTTTTCCACACACAAATCTGCAATTTAACTAATCAGACAAAGTACTGGGAGTTTTGAAAACAGTGATGTTGAAACTGCTCAGCTGGACAAATAACTGCATTTGATTGCACTAATTACAAATTTCCCCAAATGTCTTTTTCTGTGTTATGTTTCTTTTTCATATCAGTTTTTAACAGACAACATACACTATATTGACAAAAGTATTGGGCCACCTACAAATTACTCCAACAGGACCTTTTATGACACCCCATTCTAAATCCATAGGCTTTAATATGGAATGGGTTTCTTCTACTTGTCTTTGAAGGCTTTCTACATGGTTTTGGAGCATGTTTTTGTCCATTCCTCCACAAGTGCATTTTTGAGGTCAGATACTGATGTTGGATGAGAGGGCCTGACTTGCAGTCATCCCAAAGATGTTTGATGGGGTTGAGGTCAGGACTCTTTGTGGCCTAGTCAAAATCTTCAATACCAAACTCATCCAACCATGCCTTTATGGAAGTTGCTTCGTGTACTGGGACTGGAGCAGATAAATGCCTTTTCCAAACTATTTCCTCAAAGTTGTGAGCATAGAAATGTCCAAAAGCATTAGGATTTCCCTTCGGTGGTACTAAGGGGCTCAGGGCAACCTCACAAAAACAACCCCATCACATTATCCATCCTCCATCAGTTGGCACAATGCAATCAGGCAGATAACACTCACCTGGCAATCACCAAATCCAGACTTATCCATAACACCGCCAGATAGAAAGGCATGATTCATTATTCCATAGAACATGATTCTGCTGCTCCAGAGTCCAGTGGTGGTGTGTTTTGCATCACCTCATCCAACATTGTATTTGGTGATGTGAGGCTCACATGCAGGTGTTTGGCCTTGGAAACCCATGTCATCAAGCTCCCAGCAAAGAATTTTTGCACTAATATTAATGCTAGTAGAGGTTTGGAATGCTGCAGTCATTGATTCAGTAGAGCACTGGCAACTTTTACACACTGTTTGTCTCAAAATTCAGCAGTCCCGCTTTGTAACTTTTCATGGGTTTTACCACTTCCTGACTGAATTTCTGTGGTTCCTAAATGCTTCACCTTTTCAGTAATGCCACTTACAGTTGATCATGGAATATCTGGGAAGGAAGACATTTCACCAACCTTGTTGCAATGGCAGCATCTTCTTACAGTACCAACCCCAAATTCAGAGAGCTTTTTAGAATAACCCATTCTTTCACAAAGGTGCTTGATTTTTTACACCTGTGGCAATGGGACTGAAGGAAACACCTGGATTCAACGATTAAGAGGTGTGGCCCAAAACTTTGTCCACGTAGTGTATATGGAAATACTATATCTGTGATAGGCAAATATTGGCCAGTTGTATCAGCCAACCGGCCAGACTACCTTAGACACTAAACTTTGCTTCACAGAGCCCCTTAATGTTAGCTTAACTGATTAAAAAACCCTCTGAAGTTAAGGTACTCCATATTTGAGCAGAGATGAAAATGTATAATTTGAGGCTATTGAGATAGAATTCACCCTAATTCTTCTTGGTTAGACATTATTTTGATTGCCAGAAAGGATGGACAAAAAATACTCAAGCTGCAGTTATGTATGAATCTGGAGAAAGGCCTGTGGTTTCATGCACTCTTGGGTTTTGAGGTTATTCCTGGAACTCGCTGCTGTACATTAATAAAGTGTTTATGATGTGTGGACCACACCTGCAGGGGTGTGTGCAGTGTACAACTAGCAAGGGGAGCTACTATGAGTTCTGGCTGGTTTGGATTCCTGCGCACAACCTGCTGCTCTGCTGTTTACAGCACTTTTCTGTCCTGAGCAGACTTGAGCGTCGTGCTGACAATCTTTTACACAGTCATAGCCTTTCATCTCTTGTGAGAATCACGTTGGACTTCTATGTGCATACAGTGAAGTCAATATTCAGAGTGGCGTTTTGATGGAGCAAAAGATAGAGAGAAAAGCTGGAGTCAGTGCGCTAAAGTGCAGGTCCTTATTACAGATTTATGAATCTATTTCAGTCAATGCTGCTCAGAAAAGCTGATTATCTGCGCCTCCAGGGAAGCATTGGAGTGTTAGATGTTTCCCAACACATCTTCATTAATACCAATAGCATACTGGGCAGCTCACTGGGAAGAATTGAATGTTTTTGCCTAGCCATAAGCTCCTTGACTGAAAAGCTTATTAACTGTTTGTGTGGGATCAGTCCATGTCTCAGTGTGCAGATGAGCATGCCTAACACGAACGTAGGGGGATTGTAATAATTCACATTAATCCAGTCTAACAACAAGGTGCAATTTAAAAAAAAATAAAGCTGCAAACAATTGTTGTGTTGCCTTTTTGTGTAGCAGAGTTTGTTTGGCTACAATAATAGCAATAAAGCAAAAATAACCAACCCTGACACAATTTTATTCAGGTAGCTTGTGGTTGCACTATATTTTCTAGTTTTCTAGATGCTAGCTAATAAGAAATAAGAACATGGAAAAGTAGTTAACAACTTTGCACCATATCTGTTTGTTTAATATGAAACCACAACCAGCAGGTGTTTTGCAGCATAGGCTGTATATAAAAGTAGACAGCAAGACTTCACCCCCTGGTTTGTGGACTCTAAAGAGGGATGTTATGACTCCAAGTTAAAAAATGAAACAGAAAAATGATATAATAATGATCCCAATGCTAAGAGAAAGTGCAAAAAACCCAAGAGGTATATCTCAGACTCTAGAGGCCTCAGTTAGCCTGTTAAATGTTAAAGTTTATGATGGTGCAGTTACAAAGAGCTGAATAAGCATGGCTTGTTTGGAAGGGTTCTTTTTAAAAAAATAAAGAGTATAGCAGCACATCTTAGGCTTGCAAAGTTGCATCTGAACAAACCACAAGACTTCTGAAACAATATCCTTTGGACAGATGAGATAAAAGTGGAGATGTTTGGCCATAATCTACAAAGCCAGGTTTGGCAAAAAACAAACACAGCATATCAGCACAAAGACGTCTTACCAACTGCCAAGTACAGTGATTGAGGGTTGTTGATTTGGGCTTGTTTTGTAGCCACGGGATCTCGGACCTCACAGTCATTTAGTCAACTGTGAGCATCTCTGTGTACCAAAGTATTCTTGAGTCAAACGTGAGGCCATCTGTCCAACAGCTAAAGCTTGGCCAAAACTGGGCCATCCAACAGGACAATGATCTCAGAAACAAGACCAAATCTACAATAGAATGTCTGAAAAAGAAAAGAATCAAGGTATTCCAATGACCCGGTCAAAGTCCAGACCTCAGCATTTTAACACGGAGGTTCACAAGGATGGACTCACTTTTGTAGCCAGCCTCAAGTGACCATTTACAGAACTGTAGTGTTTGTCACTTCCATGTCGGCTTCATTTTTCAGTACCAGTGACTGCCAGGCTGTTAGTTTCCACTCTTCACACTCCTTCTTGGCTGGGTTTAACCTCCTGCAACTGCCATGTCACAAATTCCACTCAAATGTTTGCAACTGTTTCTTCCTTAAAAAATGTCTGACCAAAGTGCTAAAATAAAATTACGCCCTACTATGGCAAGTTGCTCCTTAATTTACTTATATTTAGATAATCATAACATCTTTAAAATCACTATTTCTATATGGCAATGCAAACTGGGAAGCAACTCTTATAGCCCTGACAATATTTTATAAAAATACAAATATTAATAATAAAGTGCTGTAATGGCTGGGAGAGTTTTCCCAGCACCAATTAGGGTTATCTTGTGCGACACAGATGCATTAGGAAGACTTATGTCAGATTTTCACATCCGCTCACGATTAAGATTTGAGTGAGAAATCAGCAAAGTGGCCCTTAATTATTAGGTAGCCAGTGGATCTGTGGATTATGAGACACAGTGAAAGATGCAATCGCACTGCAATCCATCCTAAGAGAGGCCACAGGGGAAAGCAGTGTGGGTTGACTCTTTCTTCACTCCCACACTTGATGACTGTGAAGACTTAAACCTTCTGTCAGAATGCAGCTGGAACTGGAAGAAAGAGAAGTGTTCACATATTCCTGCTCAGAAGTCCCCGACTAGCTTCTAGCTTAAAATAGAGTTTTAAGAGCTTTCTTCTTGTTTATAAATCTTTTATTGTTGATATACTGCATACCAGTAAGCCTCTATAGTATCTATAGAAACTCAGAGAATCCACCAGACAGTTGCACTTCCCTAAGCTTTAAAAAACCTCACTGAGGACAACATACTCAAGAACCATAAAAATGCTTTTGCCTAAGGTCAGTTATCACCCTTTTCTACTATTACAAGTAGAGGAATGACTGTTCTCAAAAAAACTAATAAAAACTTAAGTATTATTTTGCACACAACCCCCTGCTGCTGCTGAAAAGACCCACTCGAGCATTCAGTGTGTGTTCATTTACAGCAGAGAATAATGAGTCCATTTTGAAAAGCAATTGAATTAAACTTATGGTACGCAGCTGTTTTATCAGAATCGGAATCCTTTATTAATCCAGAGGGAAAGGGAGGGGCAACATTACAAACTCTCCATTAAATCTAATTATATATTAATACAAAGACAGGAAAATAAGAATGTTCAAAAACTATATGTGAAAAGTGTAATATCGTGTTATATTTCTTATTTATTTTTTCTTTTATTTTTTTATGTAATTGTAACTGTTTACATGTGGCTTGAACTCCAAGGCAAAATGGGTCACAAACAGGGCTGAAGATATTTAATAATGCAAAAAAAGTAATTCTGTATAGAAAATGTAATCTAAAGTGTTGTTCAAATACAGTATAAGAGTAGTATAAAATGTAAAGGTTTAAGTGAAGTACCTTAAACATTTTTCATTTATCTGTAGAAATAAATGAAATGCCAAAGCCACCACTGTCCTGCTGTCCTGAATGTCCTTATATTAATATTTTATTTATATCATGTTTTATCTTGCGTTTTTATATGCATGTCTTGTGTCATGTACATGCTTAAGCAAATACAGGAGGACCTGAAAGTCACATGAGTTTATGTTCCTGTTTCTTTCCATACAGAGTCTCATTGCTGTTTTTCAATATGATGACACTCATGTAAGTGCACTAGTTATTTTGTTTTAAAACTGGTCTCTGGCAAATGAACATTTATTTTGTAATTAATCGTTATTAGTTGGTTTCATTGGTTTCTAATATGTGTTAGAATATGTGCATCAAGAACACAACATGCAGTTTGTTGTCCTGTTAGTTAATTCTTCAGCACAACCAGCTTTGGGTTTTTCTGGGCCTCTTTTTATGTCTGTGTGCTTTGGACTGTGTGTTTGACAGCACTGTGGGGAAGTTTTATGTTTGAATGTGGCCTCAAGTGCAACTCATATGCTGTGGTTGCTTGTTTTGGAGCGAATACTGTTTCAAAATGTCCGGCATGGCCTTTGAAAAGACTGTTAAAGTTGGATTTCAGTGAAATTCTTTATAAAGTGATAGTCTGCGCAGTCGACATTCATATTGAGCAATGTAGTAATGTAGTTCATATTGATTTTCACGATAAAGTGTACATTTTAGTTCAAGAACAACATCAACCAAACCACAGTTAATCTCAGTGGATAAGAGCATAGTGTTGGGTCTGTTTTCTACTTTTGGTTTAATTGACTGCAGCTGTCAGGGACTTTCGACTCATCAAACTTCTGACTGAAACTTCTTCTAATTAACTACAGAAGATAAATGACTGACATTCTGGTTCTTTTGGTACATGCCTGTCATACTTTGGTTTGAATGCACAGCATTGTTGTGGGGTTACATCACCCTTCCTTTCATGTAAATATTAACACATAGGCATACAGTGTATGAAAAAAGCAATTTTAATGCTCCAAAAGCCACAACTCCTTTGAAGCAAAAGGACTGTTTGCCATGTGGCTGAAGCAGCCTTTACGCTTCTGCTCTCAAAGATGTTTCTAACACGCTGAAACTGTTGAGTCGGACAGGCCACAGGCTAGTATTAATTGAGCATCCGTTCACCCAAACAGACGTTGTCAAAACAGATCAATACAGTCAAGAGAAAGTTCGGGGTCAAGAAAGAAATCGAGAGAGCGGAGGTGTTTGTGTCAAGAGGAAAGAGCAGGAGAAAGCATCTGGGTTGCAACCCGATTCTGACAAGGGGATGGCCTTTCTGCATATTTCGCCCTCTTCTGACTGGCATTCATCACCAGTAATTGGGTATCTGAAAAGGAGATCATGTTTTGTCCTCAATGATTTTCTGTCACCTTCCCTGAATTATGCTACGCTCCAGTTTGTGAGATATTTGACAGACGAGCATAAAAGGTTTATACATTTTTAAACAGATGATCAGAGAATGAGCAAATACACATGCACCAAGGCTGTACAAGATACAAAGACACATTTTTTCCTCATCCTCCAGAGGTAAAAGGTGAATACTGTTTAACTGTAAATCTCAGGGGGCTCTAAGTAGGACATTCTGTGTGTGGAAATGTGGAGGTGAATGCCTCTCAGAGAGCAGAGGCATGGGAAACTGTAACATCGAAACACAAGCAGGACAAACACATGCCCACACCAACACATGCACACACAAATATGTGACCTACTTGTTTACTTCCTTTCCATTCATGACAAGCAGAATTTTAATGACTGTTACTCAAAAAAAAGCTTTTGTTTCATTACCTACTGTTATTATCAATATTTTGCATGAGATAAATGCTGATTTTCACAGAGAGTGCTGTTCAGCATTTGTACAACTGTTGTATAATGTCTTCGTTACCTCTCTTGACCCTTTATAAAGTCTGATATAGAGATTTAGTTGGGATAATTTGAACTTGGAGACTATAAAGTTTTAACAGCCAGTCTTGCATACCAAGAATGTCGAATTGCGTACAAACATAACATTACTAAAAGCTGCTGTTGACTGCATTCTAGAAAATGTTGGCTCTAGTGTTTTGGGCCTTGACACTTATTAAGGATTAATAGTCACCTTTGATTTGAACTAGTTTTTAATACGTTTCTTTTGAGCGTCCTAATTTTCTGTAAGATCACAATCAAGTATTCAGAGTATTGAAATTCCAGTCTGCTGGATTACAGCTGTATGGACAGCATCTCTATTTGAGCCTGTCCATATGAAAGCCCAAAGACGCACCTTTAATTGCATCTCATATTAATTCCTTTAGTGTTTATTTGCAAGCAATAGACAGGCAAGGAGGATTTCCTATCAGTCACTGAGCTCTGGCTTTCATCGCACAGTTGAAGATGAGAATATAAAAAGATATATTAATAACGAACTACTGGAGCCCCAAACAACGTGGGCTGTGTTGCTACCGGTTGCGTAACTCCGCCAGAATAGTCAGATCTCCCTCATTATTTCTTCCTGGGCTCTCAGTGGGTTAATTCCCCCGCTCTTGTCATCTCCTTCATTTCATCGAGCGCTCGCGAAGCAGCAGCAGCCCTTATCCCCCAGGGGCTGTAAGCAGGCTGGCACCGCCACCGCAGCTCCTATGCCGCTATACAACAAAGACAGGAAAGCAGGGGCAGACCCACCCACATCTTTGTGTCAGAGTTCACACCAGCAGCAGGCAGAATTAGTACCTTGCATGACATGTGTGCCAACCAAATGACTTGATGTGTTTAGATTGCTGCAAACCATGTCTTGTCGTATTCAAATATAACAAAGTGACTGAGTAATATTAGTTACATAAGATTATGTAGGATGCATATGTATATATAAATGTAAATATAAATCTTCTCTACTAACCAGAAGGGCAGTTGAGGGTCAGTGAGAGTGACTAAAAGCATCTGCTGGAACTGAGTGTACCTCCACAGCCTGTAATTTTCACCCCAGCCTCAGCTGTCTGTGTGGGGAAGTAAGAAGGCTTAATGGGAGTTTATTTTATCATACTGTGCTATTATTGCCTTGATGGCCTCACACATAACCCACCAAGGACCTCAGCACAGTGAGTGCACGTAGACTGACAGACACAACTGTCAGTCTCAGCTCATCCAATGCTATCTAACTCCGCTCAGCTGTTTGGATTTGCTGTGTTTCGTGTGTGTGTGTGTGTGTGTGTGTGTGTGTGTGTGTGTGTGTGTGTGTGTGTGTGCATTGGAATGCACATGCTTTTTGGTGTAAATATCATTATGGAAGCCAGTCTATTGTAATTGTGTACCCCTGTCTTAGTGGGATTTTTCTCCTGTGTCTGTTTTTAATGAGCAATGCCAGAAGATGTTCAAAATTTGTTTTCGGATTTTTAAGCACGCTTCACTAATTTCATTAAGCATACTCGTTCAGTTGCTCATTAGAGCAAATGTCTAATCAGCCAATAACATGGCAGCAGCTCAATAGATTTATTCATGTAGACATGGTCAAGACAACCTGTTGAACTGAGCATCAGCATGAGAATAAAGGTGATTTAAGTAAATTTGAATGTGACATTGTTGTTGGTGCCAGACAGGCTGGTCTGAGTAGTTCAGAAACTGCTGATCTACTGGGATTTTCCTGCACAACCATCTCTAGGGTTTAGAGAGAATGGTATGAAAAGGAAAAAAACAATCCAGTGAGCAGCAGCTCTTTGGGAGTAAATGCCTTGCTGATGCCAGAGGTCAGAGGAGAATGGCCAGACTGATTCAAACTGATTACTGATTGTTGAATGCAACAGTAACTCAAATAACCACGTGTTACAATGAACATATACAGAAGAGCATCTCTGTGAATGCACACCATGTTGAGACTTGCAGCAGATGGGCAACAGCAGCAGAAGACCACTCTGGGTGAGTCTGGATTTTTGCTACGGTATTTGGATGGTAGGGTCAGAATTTGCCTTGAAAGCATGGAATCCATCCTGCCTAATATCAGCGGTTCTGACTAGTGGTGGTAGTGGTGTAATGGTGTGGGGTGATATTTTCTTGGCAAGCTTGGCAAGTACTGTTGTTTACTGCATCCATCCCTTTATGACCACATCTTCTGATAACTGTTTCCAGCAGGATAACACACCCTGTCACAAAGCTCAGACCCTTTTAAAGTGGTTATTTGAACATGACAATGAGTTCACTGTATTCAAATGTTTCTAGCACCGTGTTGCCACAAAGAAAAGGGGGTCTGACTCTACATTAGCAAGGTGCACCTAATAAACTGGCTGGTGAGTGTAGTTGATAACTAATTGTTTGTTGCTCAGGGATTTGAATGTTGCACTCCATGTGCATGAGATTAATAGCTGAACTGACTCCTGGTATACAGAAAGTGAGTGAAAAAAATGGCTTTGAATGAAATTACCTGCTTAATACTGTTAAATATATCGATTTACTAAAAATTCTAGTTCCAGTTTCGTGAGGATTTCCAGTTAGTGTCTTATTATAAATCTTGAGGTTTTAAACTCCATCCACATATAAAATGACTCACCCCTTTCCCATTGCTGTGGCTTACATTCCAGGCTCCAGTTTCATTGGCGACCCTCTAATGTATTTCGTACCACATCATATTTCAGGCAAGGGTGTTCTTCACCACCAACGGTTGGGATTAGATTATCTCTGCCTACTTTGCAATACCAAGGCTATTTCACCTGTCACCACTACAAGTTGCTGCATTTCATTGACATTCCATAGTGTGTAGCCAACTGCTCTCTTCCTGAACCGGGTGGGTTATAAATTTGAAGACCTCTCCCTGGACACTGTCCTGTATATTTTCACCAAATGATTGGATTTAAAACTAATTCTACAGCCAACATACCACCAGCTTTGCAAGGTTATGAGCCAAATACTGATATTAACATGCTAATAATCCCAATGCTTCCATACATACTAAAATAAGCAGGTGCAGGAAAATGCTTACCATATTCACCACTTGCAAGTACAGATGAACCAAAGTATTGGACACTTTAAAAGTTTGACTAGGCATTTTTTACAGTTCACTCTGACAGAACATACATTTTTGTTCCTGATTTTAATACAAACCATCTAATAGTTGTGAGTAGATTGGCCCAAACTGCCACCCTTGGCTGTTTTATGTAACTGTAATTTTAATATCTTTGGGTTTTGGGCTTCAAATCACTCACAACTTTGTGTTTTGCGAAACTGTAGGGGGAGATTTTTTAGACAACTAAAAACCATACATAAGTGATACATTTATGCAGCTTTCCTTTATGTAACCTCTGTATAAACTTAATAAGATAAAAGTTTTTCCTTCTTAAGCACCAAGCCTAGTTGAGGATATAGTGTATTACTGCAGGGATTCCTTCTACACTGTTATTGTGCTGACACAGTGCACAACCAGGAATCCCCCCTTGCCACTGTTTGTTTCTTTTAGTGGTAGCTTGGGACAGAAACTGCTTCTTCTTCGATTCTGAATGTTGTCGACTGAAGACATTAGATCCCAAGCTGCAGGCGAATAGTGGATTACCTTTCAGTGTATGTGTTTGTGTGAGAGTTCTGTTCTTCATTTCGGTTGCAGGCGAATAAGGATTTTATCTTACATGGTGTTACATAAGCTCTAGACAGCTGGTCCCACTTTTAATGCAAATACCCACCTCTCAAAATTTCAGTGAGGGGAGGTGCCAAATAATCTGTGAAATTATGCCCATTGCCTGAAGGAATGGCAGGATTTTTGCATGTGATTTCTCTGTCACATTGCCACTGTCTGAAGGCTTCTTTTTGGTTATACAGAAAACACAACATTGAAATCCCTCTACCTGCTGCTTATGTATGTTAACTAGCTGGGCGTGCTATTTAAAACCAACCTGTTTTCCATTTGAATTATTAAAGCTCCACATCCACATGGGCTGTTCTCACATTTACCATCATACCCCCAGGTACTGCACACTTTACGTCCCTGGCTGGTCAAGTAAGTGTTACTGGCGTGCAACCAAAGTCTGTCACACATGCACAACTAATACCAGTACAATAAAGTATATAATGCTTTCTTACCATTTTAATGAAGGCTTGATATCAAGTGTGATCTACTGATGAGGACATATTAACTTGGTGGAGAGTTGGAAACTGTGCTGAGATGTGGTTTGGCTAAGTCACATGATTTGTCTTACTAGCAGCCAGTAGCTAGCCTAAATTTGGTTGGTAAGCCCTCACTTGAGGATAGGACTTGGATTTAAGGACTAGAATGCTCCATTTACTCAGTCAGATGGGTAACCTAATAACCTGTGGAGGCTTTAAAGCTGTTTCAGAAAAACGGAGAATCCATCCATCCATTTTCTAACACTTATGCAATTCAGGATTACTGGAGCCTATCCCAGTGGTCATGGGGCGAGAGGCAGGGTATGCATTCATACCTACAACAAATTTAGAATCACCAGCCAAATGGACCATGGGAGGAACCTAGAGGAGGACCTTCTGGACCATAGACTGATGAATAAAACTTAAATAGCAAGATTTTTGCCAAACAACTCAAACATGATTGTTTTTTTGTTTTGGTGTGTATTACAAATAAAAATTATGTGTAATTTATTTAATAAGCTTTGATTTATGGTTCAGCTTCCATTTCACCATTACTGTTCAGTATAGCTGCGATTCATTGTCTCAAGCTGATATTATGATCCTTTCTCTCTTCATTCATGAAATACTTAAACTACATTACCTTGGGGTGATACACTGCCCGGCCAAAAAAAAAAGTCGCCACCAAAAAAAAGGTCACACACTCTAATATTTCGTTGGACCGCCTTTAGCTTTGATTACAGCACGCATTCGCTGTGGCATTGTTTCA
>VUQH01033647.1:0-10415 GCA_015106775.1 Etroplus canarensis | reverse complement strand
CTTTTTTATGTTGCTTTTGGAGTAATGGCTTCTTCCTGGCTGAGTGGCCTTTTAGCCCATGTCCGTACAGGACTTGTTTGACTGTGGATAATCACACACTCTTACCAGCTTCAGCTATCATCTTCACAAGGTCTTCAGCTTTGGTTCTGGGGTTGATTCTCATGTTTCAGACCAAAATACATTCAGATGAACAGGGCATTCTCGAGAATCTGGACATTGTACCCAAGGATGACCCAGACTTGTGGAGCTCCACACTTCTCTTCTTGATATCTTGGCTGATTTCTTTTGATTTTCCCATAACGTCAAACAATAACTCAAGTGTTGTCAGTTAACCTATCAGAAGCTTCCAAAGCCATGTCATCATCATCTGGGCTTTCCCACATTGTTTAAAGGCATAGTAATCTTTGTGTGTAAACTTCGGACTTCAAAGAAAGTAATAAAATAATTTTGGCAATCCTAACTGACCTAAAAGAAAAAATTGTTTGTGTCTTTTTACACAATGTATGTAAACTTTTGATTTCAACTGTATTTCTTTATGATCCTGTTTCCAATGAGGATTTGTGTTGAAGTTGTGCACATGGACTCGATGTTAGAAGGGTGGAGGGTAGTTCCTCAGAGGACAGCAGGAGAGCAATGACAGCATACTTACTGCGCTTTGCCTAGCACATGCCCAAGAGGCTGTCGAGGAGATTATGTGAGGCAGAGCAATTTTGTTTCTGCAACAGCACAAAGATATTCAAATATAATTGGTTAAAATGTGATCAAAGTGCCTCTGGAACAGATCTGTGAAATATTTGAAATTATAGACATGTGTGAAACATATGAACACCCTCTCTTTCTCTTTGTTCTGTGAGTCTTTTTGCTGTGTGTGTGTGTTTGTGTGTTTCCCAGGCTTGTAGATCTAATGAACATTCATCATAGTTTTACTGGCAGGCATATAGTAGTGGTGGTTTTCACAGTAGGTGTCCAGTTCCATTCTAAATCCACATGTTCCCACCCTGTCCACACACCACAGTTACCACAAGTACAATCTCCGTAAACCCAACAAAATCATGAGTAGGGGTTTGCTGTGTCACTGAATGACAGCCAGAACATGATTAGTTTTTTACACTCTGGAAGAAACCAATGGGGGAAATCAATATTTGCATTCCCTACTGTGGGAAAACGTATAAAATATTTTTAAAAACTAAAAAAATAACACATGAAATGTGGCTTTGCCAGCATTTTTGATCTGCAGCACTCATTTTTGCATTTAGTGTTTAATAACTACCTAAAGATAGCTAAAAGGAAGATACAGGCCAGAAATGATTTGTTAGGTGTATAAATAACCAATTATTTTTATAACACATTAAACATCCACTTAAATGTGATGAACAAAACTTTAACCTTCATTTGAAAGTGTAGGTGTTGTCTGTATATAATTTAGCATGCAAGATTATAGCTGCCACAATCATGTCAAAAAGAAATGAACATTTTTTTCATTTCTAAGGCTATATGTATCAGGACATAATAAAACAATTCTCTTGTCCTTGTAAGGTTCTGAAAGTATTTAAATCTAATCTCAGGTGGTAAACACATGACAGATCCCCCAAGTTGTTATTTATTTAACAAAAATTAGGCCAAATAATGCAGAAGCAGTTTGTGAAAAACTAAGTAAAACCCATGATTCAGTAGCTTGTGCAACCACCTTTAGCGGCAATGACTTAAACTAATCATTTTCTGTATGATTTTATCAGTCTCTCACATTGTGAAGGAATTTCGGTCCACTCTTCTTTACAACATTGTTTCAGTTCATCGTGGTTTGGGGACATTCATTTGTGCATAGCTCTTTTAAGGTCCCACCGCAGCATTTCAGTCAGGTTGAAGTCTGGGCTTTGACTGGGACACTGCAACATCTTGAGTCTTTTCTTTTTCAGCAATTCTGTTGTAATGGCCCAGTCAAAGCCTCACATTTGACACAGAGGAGTTCATGGTCAACTCAATAGCTGTTTAAGCTGTGCTGCCATTTTCTTTTTAGAGAGAAGAGGCTTTCTCCTGCAGTCCTTCCAAGCAAGCCATTTGTTCAGTTTTTTCCTGATGGTACTTTCATGAACTTTAATACTTAGTATGTTAATTGAGTCCTATAGATTTGATATATAGCTGAGTTTTTTTGCAATTTCATGGTCTGACCTTGGGATCGATTTGCTGGGATGCCCACTCCTGGGAAGATTGGCAAGTGCCTTGAATGTTTTCCATTTGTGAATAATCTTTCTTACTGCAGAATGATGGACTTCAGATTGTTCCAAGAGGACTTTATAACCCTTACCAGATTGATGGGCAGCAACAGTTGTTTCTCTAAGCTCATTGCTGAGGTCTTTCCTTCTTTGCATTAACGCATGCCGAAGTAACACAAGCTTGCCAAAACTTCAGCTTTTATAGAGGTGGTCACACTTTCTGATGATCAGTTAATCAAGTACATTTGGTTAGTGGCACCTGGCTGCTACTTACCCCCTAAATTCCTATGAAAGCAGTAAGAGTGTGTTAAATAATGACACCATGTAATATGCTGTGTTGCTTTTCATTTAAGGTTGTATTTACCTATATTTAAGACCTGCTATGGACAAGCTGATTCTGTTATTATGATACATAAAACACTGTACACCTTGAATTCAGTTTAATTCTTTTTCACATGACTGTACTTCTTCTTGTAACATACATAATTAGTGCTTATTGAGTGCATTTTCTTTTACTGCTTGTATATGAAAATGCTACTACCAAGTTCATAGCACAACAGACAGCTGTGCAGCAAGGTTAGTCAAAATTTGAGCTATAAGTGATTTGGTAACAAACTTTTCTCACTGACAAATAAAAAAAACACAAAGAAATTGACTGGAGAAGAAAACTGGATTAAATTTAAAAGTGAGCTCTGTTATTGAACAAAGTCATTTTCAGTACATCTGAGAACTGAAAGCTGGAGCCCAGAAATGACCACGCCTGCTCCCTCAGCCCCTTAATGGTTTGTTCCACATATGAACACGTGAGAGCACACATACTCATACACACACTGTCTCCATCTTCATGTTTCGCTTAAACTGTGCACGCACATGAACAGAGGGCATCTAATGTCACATTGCAAAAAATGTCATTTCCTGAAAAAGTATACTTCTGCTAAAGCCCCCTCCTTTCCTGTTCCTCTCCTCATAAGATACATCATAGCAGTTCACATTTGAATGACCTCAACTTTAACTTTGTGAATATTGTTGACAGCTATTGCACAGCTGTACCTGTGAAAGAGATGTGAACAATAAAATTTCTTTCTTTGAGCCATGACTTTAAGCATCCCTATTTTCATTCCCTGTCCTTCCTCCCCCTTTGCTTCTAACCTCAGTGACGTCTTGTTTTTGCTTCTTCTCTGACCAGTTGAGCTTGCAGGCACTTTGAGGTTTTCCTTTCCCTCTGCTTCTCCTTTTTCTCAATTTCTTGTTTTACTTTTTGACTTTGATTAATGACCTTCTGTGTGATTTCCATTTGTTGTCCAACACTTCATCTTCCCCTAATCTGTTTCCTTTGTGTTTGCCTTTGCCTCATGTGTTGTCTTAAGGTCCTGTTTGTCATAATACAACACACATGTCTTCAGTTATAAGCATAAAGAGGAGTAAGGCAAGGAGGAGGTAAGTAAGAAGCGTGTCTTGGCGGTAACACAGCGTGAAAGTGCCAAAGCATGCATGTATGTTGGTAAAAGTGTCTTCGTCATGAATTTCTTAAACTGACAATTATTTGACAGCATACAACAGCTCACAGTCAATTTCAATTTACATTTAGAGTGAATCTTCAGAGTCTGGACCACTTGTGCAGCAAGGCTGTGGGTAGCAGGTTGTTTTAATCTGCTGACAGATGCAGGAGGATTTTATAATTCAAACTCGTTCAAACTAAGTCGATTTTCCAGAATTCAGCAGTTTGTTATGCCTGCTGATGGTCAAGCTATGCTGGCAGGGTCTCTCAAAACACAGCCGGAGGGCATGGGAAGAGAGAGTCTGAGCGACAGTGATGTAAACAAAAAACCAAGGTGGTGGGGGGGAGATAGAGGGTATATATAAAAATGCCTGTATAGTTGATGATGTACTTCTTCCAGATTTGTTATCTTTCACCACAAAAATCAGATTAAATATGAATCTGTTTAAGATTTATTTTGTCTCATGGAAGGAGTTCAGCTTAGTACTTTATTATTCAACTAGAGAATTATGATCTCTAGACAAGGTTTCGCCATATAAACCACACAACAGCAGCCGTGGCCAAGATATCCAACACATTTAATCAGTTACTCGCTATAATGAAATAAGAAATTAATCAGTTTTATAAAGCAGTGTAAATATGAAGGTAAAAGCAAATATTTATATCTGTTAACAGTTCATTTGTTGTCTTGTGCCATCATAGGGCTTCGTAGGGCTGTGAATAAAGCAGTAGCTTGTCTAGCTGACAGCGGTTATAACTTTTTTATATCCAGCCTTGAGGAGATCAGGCCCTATCAGTCATAAGGTGGTTAACAGACTGCAAACTTAATTTTTTGGACTTGTATGTAATCTTGCTGGGTTTTTTTTTGTTTTGCTTTTTTTTGTTAATTGCTTTTTTTGTAAATGCTGACTAATTTGCTCTTCTCCTCCAGGCTTCCCACACCCTGTGCTAAGCCTAAGTGACCTCACCCTTCACTGAACACATGGGTTGATATTAATTTTGTCTTCATCATCAAATGCCTGGTAAGACTAGAAACTAGTTATCCACTAAAGACATCAAAAGGACAGTGTGGTACTAAGATATGTGGCTCAATGTAAAACAGAATTTCAAACAGTAATCCCTCACACTATTACTGAAAGATAGCAACCATTAATGTTAGATTGGGTGAATAATTTTCCCACCTCCCTTCTTCTTACACACACACACATATAGTCCTGCAAGTGGATCACTCCCCATGTCATCACCTGTTAATTTACTATAGTGTATGTTGTTCAGTCTCCCTGCACTTTGTGTTCTTTAATAACTGGGAGTCTGATATTAAGAATGGATGACACCCAGGGAGCTGCGGTAACAAGCAGTCTGATACCACAAGTTTCAGCTATGTATCACTTTGCCAAAAAAAACAATGAGGAGCCTTCAGAGATTTCAGTATAATTCAGCTGTTAGCAGATCATGATACAGGTATTGCAGCAGCTTCACTGATTGTGCTGTTGCTCTGCCTGTAAGCACATGCCACATTCTGTGTCTCTGTGTGTGTGTGTATGTTAGTGCAATATCTCTGTTCCTGTTCCTTAATAGCCTATTGCTAATGGGTGTAGATTTGATAGATATGAACAGCTGGGAATGGATGAAAAAAGAGATATTGTTGATAAACTGCCAAAATAAAGAAGTGAGGTCAGTGTGTGTACATGAGACTGCTTGCCTGTGTGTGTATACTGTACCTCAGACATACTTTCACGTTAAAGGCATTTTGACTTATGAGGGAATTTCTCACAGTGTGGAAATTTGGACTCACTGGATAATTTTGAAAAGGGATTTTGTTACATGACAAATTGGTGAAGATGTTGGACCTTCTCATCTTCTACATGTCCTCCTTCACTACGTCCATGAATCTTCTCTGTGGTCTTCCTCTCCTCCTCCTGCCTGGCAGCTCCATCCTCATCCTGCAGGTTAATGTTGTTCTGTTTCCAGTGGAACTCTAAATAATACAATGTTTGCATATGCTTCACATGTGAACTTCATGAAGCATCATTGTGGTGTTTATTCAATCCAGCCCAATCTCCCCACCCCCAACCTCCGTTAAAAAACAGAAAAAGATCTCTCTTTTGCAATACGATCACACCAGAAATTAAATTTATGCGTCTTTGCAAGACAAAGAGTGCAAAAGCCTCACTGATGTAGTAAAATATTAATAGTTGGTAAGCAACTACACTTTGCAAGTTAAATAGGAAGCTGAGAGCATGTGACAATTAATAAATTGCTCCTTGGGATTCTTCTTGTTGGATTGTACAACATTTCATTCAATTAAATAGTTTTATGTGATAACAGAATAAAGAGCTTGATTGCTCACACTTAAATGGAACAGTTTACATTCATAGCAGCGGAGGGAGCAATACACCTAATAAGCTACAACAGCTTCCTCCACTCTGGACTTACTGACTCACCATGACAATGACCAAATTTGTACATACAGTAAAACGGCAGGTCAAATACATGTAAAATTTTGTCCTCGCTATAATAGAAAAACTGGTCTGGTCTACATTTATGTGTGTTTTTAGTGTGTGTATGTGTACTGCAGCTCAGTCCACAAAAAACTCACTAATCTTAAACTGAGCCAGACTGGACAGGTCCACACTGTATGTGTTCAATATCAACACTTCTTCTGCAGTTTGATAGATTACAGTGGGAAAAAAAAAAGAATTGCAATCAGTTCTACTGTATAAATATTACAGAAATGGATCCCTAAAGGAAATGCAGGCCTTCATATGAATTTTACTGAGAAAAACTGCAACACATGCATCTTAATCACAAACTGTCATCAAGTCCTCCTTTTTTAAAAATAAATTATGAAAGTGTTAAAATGATGTAAAAAAACAAAAAAAAAACAAACAAAAAACTAGGGGTATTAAAACCTGAAGTTTAGCAGTATAAAGATTTTTAGTAGACTAAATGATTACATAGTCTTAAATTCGATTAAATATTTAAGGATCATGTGAAGTCAGGAACATAAAGTAATGATACAAAGACACCTATTACCTATTTACTGTGGGAAAATTTAATTTAATACTTTGTTAAGACACATTCTGGTATGCGGAAATTTTTCACGGATCATTCACACAATAGGAGCTCAAACAGGAAAAAAGAAAATGTCAAGGACATAAAACTGGCCGGATGGAGTGATGCTGTAGAACCTAGCAGGAACAATATTTCCACTGTAATAAAACCATGGAAAACCCCTTTGTTGTCCAAATGACGCAGAGGATGGCCTCCTGCTGTGAATGCACCCCCTTCCCACACGGAAGCTCTCATTAACCCAAAATGCACCACTCTTCTGGTCAGTGATTGTGACCTGGTTAAGGGCTCACTATTTTATTTTTGTCTTTGTGGCGATGAATGAGAGCGGTCAAATGATGACCACAGACAAATGCGTGTCTGCCTCAGTAGAAAGAGCTTGTGTCTTTTTCACATACCCTTCTATTACAGGCTGAAATGTCTGTATCGAGGTAAAAAGTCTAATGTTCTAAGTATTTCTGAAAAAAAGCTGTACTAATAAAAAAGAGATAATGTTACGTAATGGACTGGAACATAACAGGATGTTTTCTGCTGAGCAAAACTTTCTACTGATGATATTTTGGATGGTCTGAATCATACAGGTAGTTTCAAGTAGACCTCACACTGCAACACTGCACAAAACAGCTTTTCATAATAACATATCCTTCAGAGAAAATGATTATCTATTCTATTCTATTCTAAAAAAGATGTGTAGACGCAGCAGCCCGGTGCTCTCCACGTTTTAGCTGCTTTTCTATTCTATTATGTACACAAATTTTTGTCACCAGTACTTTTTCTGTCTTTCCTAATTTCTGTGATTAAGGACATGAAGTGGTGCTAAAAATACAGCTGGAGGAACATGTTGCAATTACTGAAGTTAATTGGTAACAGACCAATAATGTGACTGGGTATAAAAAGACAACCTTAAAGAGGCAGAGTCTCTCAGAAGTGAAGATGGGCAGAGATTCAGCAATCTGCCAGAAACTGTCTACAAATTGTGGGACAATTTCAAAATAAATTGCAAATACTTTGAATATTCCATCATCTACAGTGTATATCATCAAATGATTTACAGAATCTGGAAAAATCTCGGTGGGACACAGTTGAAAACCATTACTGGATACTAGTGATCTTTGAGCCCTTAGGTGGCACTCTATTGCAAACAGGCATGATTCTGTCATAAAAAATAAAAAAAAATCACCGAATGGGCTCAGGAACACTTTCAGGAACCATTGCTTATGAACACATTTCGTTGTGCCATCCACAAATACAGCTTGAAGCTCTATAAAGCAAAGAAGCAGCCATATGTGAACATAATCCATAAATGCTCCTGTCTTCTCTGAGCCAAAACTCATTTAGAATAGACTGAGGCAAAGTGGAAAAATGTTTGAAATTCTTTTTGGAAATCATGGATGCTGCATCCTCCAGACTAAAGAGGAGAGTGACCATCTGGCTTGTTAACAGCGCTCAGTTCAAAGGCCTGCATCTCTGATGATATGGAGGTACATTAGTGCCTATGGTACTTGGAAATTGCTTATTTGAAAAGGCATCATCAATGATGAAAAGTGTGTGTGTGTATATGTATGTGTGTGTGTATGTGTGTGTATATGTATATATATATATATATACATATATATATAGTGTAACATGCTCCCCCCCAGATGATGTCTTTTTCTGGAAAGGCTTTGCATATTTCAGCAAGACAGTGCTACACTGCATACTGCAGATGGTACAAAAGCAAGTCTGAGTGCTGGACTGAAGTCCAGGCCTTTCACCAAATGCAAACATTTGGTGTGTTATGAAATGCAAAATGCAACAAAGAAGACCCAGGACTGTTGAGCATCTTGAATCCTACATAAGACAAGAATGGGATAACATTCCTCTCCCAAAGGTCCAGCAGCTGGTCTCCTTAGCTCCCAGACATTTAAGGACTGTTGTTAGAAGAGGGGATGCTACACACTGGTAAACATGACCCCGTCCCAGATTTTTTTGATACGTGTTGCTGCCATCAAATTCAAGATGCGCTAGTATTTTTCATGAAATAGTAAAATGTCTCACTTCCAACATTTGTTATGTTTTCTATCTTATTTTGTGAATAAAATATTGGTTTGTGAAATTTACAAATCAATGCATTGTTTTTATTTTAATTTTGGGTGGCATACTAACCTGTTTGGAATTGGGGTTGTACTTTGAGCTTAATAAAACCTAAAATGTAAGAATTTAGGCTCCCCGACCACATTTATATATGGCTGTTTCTACTTTTACAGACCAAACACTTCCAGCCGCATATTGCCATTCATACGGTGCTTTATTTGAATAACTTTATGCATCACACACATTTCGTGGGTTCAGTTCTTGTTGCAATGATTCTTTAACTCATTGTTCTGTACAGATGTCTTTTGGTGTGAGATAGTGAGTTACCTTCAAAATATTTGCTTCCTCACCCCAGATTAAGCAGAGGATGCCTCTAAAAGCAATACTGTGATGCATTTCAATTGTTCTCAGACATGTTTTCACCCTTACTTTGGGCAATTTTGGTTTTAATGCGGTGTTTGGCAAGCAATATGTCAGCTGTTCCACTAAAGGATAGATTACTATGACATTTAAAACAAGAAACAGTATCTTGTAAATACCTGATTTTTGCATTAATCAGAGCAGCAGGTCAAAGTTTTCATTTATCCAGTTAAAGAGCCATGACATCAGTTGGCCCAAAATTACTGTAGGTTGAGGCATTCTAGAATGAATGAATCCTAATTTGTCCTGAAGTTTATAATCACGTTTGTATTTAGTGCTTATTCGCAACCATTTGCTTGCTAAATTGACTAAAATGTGAACAATGTAAAATAACCTGACTGTAAGCCTGAATTGGCAACCTCAAATAATTTTAGAAAGAGGACATGTTTATTTCTTGCTCAGATTTTTTTAAATTAAATGTAATAAATAAGAGGCGTAATATTAAATATCAACTCACAATAATGCTTATAACTCTGTAACAAACGTGTACTCTAATCTTTTTTGTAAACGCTTCACTCTTAAGTGAAGTGTGCTAGAAAACTAGATTTGAAAAGTCAAATGTTTAAGTGGGCGGTAGTTTTTCAGCACTCGGAAACCCCCTAATGTTCTGGGGATTCTCGCAGTTAACTGGTATACCTGTTCACAAGCTGCTTATAGGTCATCTCCTGGAAAATCAGTCAGTGCCTCCCATCTGACCTCCCTCAAAATCAGCATTTTCACTTTCATAATCTGAATATTTTTTTGAGTTCCAGGCCCTGGAAGTATGTAGTGGTTGGTTAAAATTTTATGCTTTATAATTTGGTATAGAGTGACCTATAAGAGTGGAGGAAGGTGCACACAGGTGGACTATATCTTGTACAGGAGGTGCAACCTGAAGGAGGTAGGAGTCAGGGGAAAGTAGCTAGGCAACATCGGATGGTGGTCTGTAGGATGACTTTGGAAAGCAAGAGGAGGAAGCAAGTGAAGGTAGAGCCACGGATTAAATGGTGGAAGTTGAGGAAGGAAGAATGTTGTGCAGAGTTCAAGGAGCAGTTGAAACAGTCCCTGGGTGGTAGTGACAAGTTACCAGATGACTGGGAAAGTACAGCTGAGGTGGTGAGGGAAACAGCCAAGAAGGTATTGGGGGTTTCCTCTGGACA
>VUQH01033644.1:0-12934 GCA_015106775.1 Etroplus canarensis | reverse complement strand
GGGGGTTTTTCTTTCCCCCCCCCCCCCCCCCCTCTAAAAGGACATAACTTTCATATTTGGTTCATCTGCCGAAACCCAGCCACAGGGATCTCACACACACAAGTGCAGTCCTAGTGCCAGTCCGGGTAAATGGGGAGGGCTGCGTCAGAAAGGGCATCTGGTGTAAAATCTTTGCCAAATCCAAATGCGGATTCATCACACATGATCCACTGTGGCGACCCCTAACGGGAGCACCCGAAATAAGAAGAAGTAGTTCATCTGCTGTAGATATTTTTTAGGCCCACCACTTCCTCTTTTGTCCTCCACTTATCCAGTTCCCTAAATTTTTTTTATGGACACACTGCACATCATGCTGAGATGTGCCAAGTTTTCAGCTAAAAGCTGTATGAGAATCACCTTATTGGTGCAAAAATACTACTTCATGCCTGTCAAACTGTTGTCTTTGCAATTTTTCATAGATTCAGCAAAAGAAATAGGAACCAATGATGTGTTTTTTAGTGACAGGCCAGTCATAACAAAGTGCCTCAAGGTACAACTTAAAATTAGTTCTCAACTGAACTGAGTGAAAGAGCAGCCAAAAAGATCTTCAGAAAGCCTGGAGAAGTATCGCGCAAGATCACTTAAAATATAAAGAACTGAGATCTAGCTCAGAACTTTTGCACAGTACACTATACAAGATGGATATGATGACTATTACCATAATAACCACAATAAATGCATCTCATCAGGCTAGCTCTGTCCAGAAAGAGAGTATCTACGTGGAAGATTACATACATGCACTAAATATAGAAGTGCTCTCTTACATGCCTTTTTTAAAAAACATATTACAGTTTTAATGAATGTATTTGGAATTTTAAAAAAGCAACAGTTTTACCCTTGTGGTGCGGAAGTAGGTGTCAAAGTTGACATCGTCACTGAAGTCTATTTCAAAGGTCTTTTTGGGCTTCCTTTTACGAGTCTCCTTGTCAGGCAAATGATCAACTACGGGACATAAAAGTACATAAAAGTTGTCAGATTACAGATGACAGATTGCTCTTACTCTGCACACATTCAGAGAGGGAGGGCAACATCGGAAAACCATTCTGACTGTTGGAGCAAATGTGGAAACTTAATTTTTCCTGGACATCACTCAAAACCCCAAATAATCGTGCTGTCAGTATGACAGCACAACGCCGCCAAATGCATTCATGGTACATTCCAGGCATTAGCTATGACAGACTGGCTCATCACCAAAAAGCCTTTGCACATAATATTAGCACAAAAAGCAATGCAGTAGCATGAGGCTGCATTTACCCAAAATCGACAGGAATAAAGGATATTTATAATGTTTAGATGTTGTCTGACAACACTCAAAGATACTATTTTGTAACAGGTTTTCCTCAAAGGATTTTCTTCTTGTATCTCCACTCAGCACCCACAGTTATCTATTTTTATGTATAAAGCCAGACGCACCAAACATGCATGCAGTCTGGACTGATGGATGTCTGTGATTTTTAATAATTACAGAAAATGATGGCATAAATATTGGACTTTAGTGATGGAAGATATGTAGAGGGCTGATGTGAGGGAAGAGGATGCAAGGATCGAGTGAGATGGAGGCAGCGACCCCTAACGGGAGCAGCCACAAGACGACGAGGATGACTGCAACAGAGGGTATTGTGTTGCAAGGCTTTAACCACGTATCCCATCAAGAGTGGTTGTTTTAACTGTTAATTTCATCCTAGGCAGTTACCAGTTTTACAGCGCTCTTACTAACACAGATTTTACCCAAGATCTACTCAAGTAAGGCAGCTAAGATGAGGATTCATGCTGAGATGTTTCTTTGTAATCACAGTAGGGCTGGATGTGGAAAAAGTGACAAATTAAGGAAAATTTCATTTGCACATATTACATGTACATCATCTTTGTAAACTGGATGTTTTCTTAAAAAGTTTTCTTTACAGTAAAAGAAGGGAAATTCGGTGTTTGTCAGAGGTGCAAGTGTTCTACTGTTCTGGCCTAAGAGATCAAGTAAACTCATGATATAAAATGAGTTTGACACCCCCCGTGTTAAGACATAGTTTCACTCACGCTTGTGCTTCGGTTTGAACTGCCAGTAGCCAGGTCCAGCCCATGTGGCCATGGTCCTGGGGCTGAAGTATGAATACTCCCTGGGCTGAGAGGACAGATGCAAGCACATAGTGGCGATGTCTCCCTCTCCAATGGGAATCACGTCCCTGCATGACATCACAAGAACCATTCAAAATAAAGCAACATTAATAGACTTTAATAAGAAGAGGTGTAGAAGTTCTATTCTAACTTAATCTCTAAGTTCTTATAAATGACCTGCCTTCTCTCTATGTACAACAGTTACCAGTTACTTTACCTCCATTAAATACGCTATATGGACAAAAGTATTAGGCCACTTACACATTGCAACCACAGGGGCTTTTATGATGTCACATTCTAAATCCATAGACACTTTTGCAGCTATAAACCGCTTCTAGCCTACTGGAAAGTATTTCTAGATGATCTGTGTGTGTCTGTGGGAATTCTGTCACACTAATGCTGGGCAAGAGAGCCTGGCTCACAATCTCTGTTCTTGTTCACCCCAAAGGTGTTGAATGAGGTCAAGGTCAGGGCCCTGTGCGGGCCAGTCAAGTTCTTCCACATCAAACTTATCCAAGCATGCCTTTATGAACCTTGCTTTGTGCACTGAGGCACAGTCATGCTGGAACAGAAAAGGGCCTTCGCCAAACTGTTCCCACACGGCTGGAAGCATAGAATTGTCAAAAAAGTCTTGGTAAGCTTCATTAGCAACCCTGCAGTTATTGAGTCAGCAGTGACTTTTGTGCACTGTGTCTTGGCACTCGGTGACCCCTCTCTGTAACATTATGTCGTCTCCCACTTTGTGTCCTCCTCGCCGTGTTGCCTCAACACTTCCACTTAGAGTTGATCATGGAATACCCAAGAAGGAAGAAATGTCACCAACTAATTTGTTGCAATGATGCAATTGCTCTTCTGAAAGACTCATTCTTTCACAAATGTTTGTGAAGGCAGACTCTATGGCTCGGTGCTTGATTTTATACACCTGTGGCAAAGGGATTGAATCAAACACCTGAATTCAATGAGTTAGACGTGTAGCCCCAATACGTTTGTACATTTAGTGTCATGCATTTGTCTCGTTTTATCATACATTTTAAACTTGCAGGCTCAAGTAGAGAATAAGGAGAAAGGCTGTCTTCATGAACTTAGTGGAGGCCATCCTTCATACCAAGATAAAAAGTATTACACTCGGGAAAATTAAGAAAAGTTTCTAGTGAAAATGACTGAGGCTATAATATCGTGAAACAGAAAAATCAATTTATTCAACTTCTGTGACAAAATGTTAAGTTCTTTCCCCTCCTAATCTTTCAGCAGAGCAAGGGGGAGAAAATAAAAATTACCCCCCGAGCTTCAGTACAATCTTCAATCTTACCGTCCTTTCCCTGAGCCGGAGGCCTCACAACCATCCTTCTGTTCCTTTAATCCGTCCTCACAATCACCACCTCCCTCCTCATAGTCGGCGTCAAAGTCAGGGCAGTCATCTTCCCCTGGCTCAGGCTCGGGCTCGTTGTTCACGTCGAACACGTGGTCGCCTTGCTTCATCTTCTCCAAGAGCTGATTCATGGTCTGAAAGGAGATGCACTGAATATTAAATTCAAACTTTCTAATGACTTGCACTTTAGGGGTAAAGGGCCACATACAGTAGAGCTGTACAATAAAATGAGATTTGCAATATGTGCAATAATCAGTTCAGACCTGCAGATGGAGTTTGTGTCAACAAATCCTATTACAATTGGTAACACCTGCAATGCTCTTGATCTGTTTTCGCTGACCTGCTCAGGGTTCCAGCTAGTGAAGGAGAAGTCCTGCAGTGAGGGGCAGATGGAGCTTTTCTCCTGGGAACGCTGCAGTCCGGCTGACGGTGACACAGCACAGAAAGATAGTTTTTTATCATTTCAGCTGTGTAAATGAAATTATTGGCTTAGTGACTGTTTTTTTTTTTAACCTATGAATGGGGATGCTGGGACTCCCTGTGGAGGTGGAGGAGAGTAGGAGGGTCTGGACTGCAGGAGGGTCATGTGGGAGGGAAAGAGCAGCTCGCAGCGACTGTTCTCACTGAAGAGAACTGGCAGGAAGACACCGGCTGTGCTGCTCTCATCAAAGGATGAAGCCATCCGCTGAAACATGGGATCCACCTGAGTGGGGCAAGACAGAAAGTTTATCCGTACAGAAAACAGCTAAATAACTTTGATATAAACTAAAACAGAAGGAGCAAAATATCTTTCATTTATGTTTGTGACCATGGCAAAGTGGTGATGTAATGGGGGGTGTGTGCGTCTCTCAAGGTGTCTTCTGAGATACCATCTTAGTCTAATTACTGATCTAAATCAAACAGAAACTCATCAGTCATCTGTTTATTTAAGCTGATAATAAAGCTGTGTTCATGATTGAATGATATACTCTTAACAGCAGTGACAGTGAAGTGGCTAAAAGTTAATTAAGTGACCTCTGTACTTTAAGTGCATAAAAAAACTTTGGTACTGATGCAAACTCTTCTTAGTTCTAAACAGGAATCAAAGAGGAACAGTCTTTTCTCAAGTGCCAGATATACTAATCTACATCAGTTTATGTTGGAAATTTCAATTTGTGTAAATTAAACAACAGAAAGGAAGCTTTCTCCAAGATTAACTTTTCTCATTCAGTATTATCTCAAAGTCACGAGTTCCTCTTTTGCACCCTTTGTCTGGAGAACTAAATGTGCCAGTGACACAAATACGTAACAGGGAATTAATTCGTTCACTGTGCCTCGCAAAAGTATTCATGCTGCCACCACCATGCTTCACTGCGGGGATGGTGTTCTTGGGGGCGATGAGAGATGCTGGGTTGATGCCAGACAGTGTTTTCCTGGAAGGCCTAAAAGTTCAGTTGTGGTCTCATCTGACCAAAGGAGCTTCTTCCATGTTTGGGGGAGTCTCACACATCCCGTATAGTGAATTCTAAACATGCTTTATTTTTTTTTCCCCTGTAAGCAATGGCTTTTTTTTCTGCCACTCTTCCATAAAACCCAGCTCTGTGGAGTGTCCTATGGACAGATACAGCAGTCTCTGCTATGGAGCTTTCCAGCTCCTTCAGGGTTTTTCTTTTAAAAATTTCACTTCACTAATTTGGTCTCTTTTGTGTGGAACCATCAGATAAAACTGAAATTAAAAATTTAAATTACAGGTTGTAACACAAAACCTCCCAGAAAAAAAACGACAAGGGGGTGAATAGATTTTCAAGGCACTGTACTGGACCTGTGTGATAGGTGCACTGCTGCTGAGTGAGATCACAGCACCATATGTTTGGCACAGATAAGCACATTTATCACAAAAAAGAGACTCGCTCTTGTGTGGGGCATTGTTTATTCTACATTATATAACAGATGAAAGCACTCTGCCTGTTTTATGAGATGGGCATGTATACCAACTACTGAGGGGTATGTATCCCTCCATCCCTGCTCTGGTGTTTAAAAACTGATAAAAACATTGCCTAGTCCTGTGCTCTATGAGTCTAAAATATCATGACAGTGATATGAAAATAAACCATTTTGCAGTTATGTACATTACTGAGCTGACGCTTCACTGATCAATTGTGGAAACAAATCTTGTTTTTAAGTCAGTCAACTTTACCACCAGAGGGGTCATTTTGAGGCCATTGTCACTTTAAAATCCTATAACTCTGTTTTAATTAAAACCTCATCAGCTCATATTCCCTGACTTTTCCTAACATGAGTCTATTCATCATATAGTGAATTTTGGGGTGTTTGGGATAAAAAGACAAAAATTAAGACCACTTATACTTACAACCACCGCTGAAGTCATTTTGACTCCATTAGAAATCAACGTAAAATGCTGCATTCAGCAGTCGTTGCACGCCTGGCTACCTCACAACAGGTCTTGTTTACACACATTTTGATATGAACGCAATTATAACATGAGCCAGAGCTAGCTGGATGCCACTGATAAATGAATATACAGGGCACTGTAGCTACATAAAAGGTGAATGATTACTGCAGAGCTGAATGGGCGAGAGATGGGATACTGAGCTGCAGCATTGCAGGGTAGAGCGGACGAATGAATGCACAGAGAACCGAGTGGGTTGCTGGCTGTGCAGAACAGAGGGGTAACTTTAGCTGAACCGAGCAGGGTACAGATACAGCTAACTAATCTGAGCAATACAGGGTGAAATCTGGACTAGAGCAGCCAAAATCAGACTGGTTTTAGACCTGAAGAGCAGAAGGGCTATGGAGTGTACCGCGGATGACAGCGAGCGAACTCTGGTGAGGACGACGCATAAATGGTGGAATAAACTTTCACCGTTTTACAATAATTAGTTTACTAAAATGTGTTTCTTCTTCTGGTGTTGCAGTTGCATGGTGAATTTTAAAATGCAGGTGATGATCGGTTCAATCCGTTTCCCAGAGAGCACTAGTTTTTAGAATTTATTTTTGCGCAATTAAAACCACATTCTAATCCAAAATTAGTTTGAAATTTTCTGTGTTCTTTTTCTAACGTATTAAATCATTAATATGTGTTAGTCACTGTGTTGTTTGTTGTACCCTCTGTTCATTAGTGGATTCTAAAAAATGTTACCTTTATGATATGCAATGAAATAACCTCAATCTTTTGTAACCTTAAATAAATCCCCTAAAACTTAATCTTAAATGCTTTTTCTCAAATCTAATTTAGAATTATAAACATTAGATGAAAATTCACAACTAAACTTCTTCAAATGACGACTCATTTGTCACGGTTTCTGCTGCTTTATGACATAAGCAATAAGCAAGAATATTTCCCGTGACCATCTCTTGTCAAATACAAAATACTCCCATGTTGGAAGACTGGCACAGTGCTCGAGAACATTAAGCCCTGAATAAAACAGATAATCCTTCCGTTTTGATTTAGTTAATATTCTGTTAAGATCACAGCGTACCTCACATCTCCTTTCAGATTCGGCACTATTGATGTTGCTCAGGTTCTGCTCTACTGTCCTCTTAGGAGGCCTCTTTTTCTTTGGTTGTTTGGCAGTTGCTTCATCTCCTGCAAGTGGTGCGTCATCTCCGCCTTCATCCTTAGGGTTACTGGCTGCATGCGCACAAGACGAGAGAAGCAGTGGTGGGTCTGCCACGTTTGCATTCGGAGAGAAAATGCCAAAAAGCCGGCACACGGTACTAGTGTTTTTAAATGAAATTCCAAGAAAAGACAGTCCTGAAGCACTCACCCTCTCCAGGTTTGGTTTCTGCACCCAGACCACCCAGCACCCTGTATGCATCAGCATGAACGGCATCCACCCTCACTGCATAGATCTTTGTGCTGGCATCCAGAGTGCCAGCTGCCACCTTCAGGATAATAATGTGCAAATATTAAAACATGCTGCTTTCATAAAATATGCAGCCTTAGACAGACGTTTTTGTCTACAACAGCCAGTGAAACAAAGTATCAAGTATGATACAATGTTCAAGTTTTTAAAATCAATTAAAAGTTCAAAGACTTTTGAAGAAAGTGGAAAAATAAATTACACATACCTTGAAGTTAGTGAGCTCTGAATCCTTTTGTTTCAGAATATCAGCCATGTAATCAATCAGATGCAGGCCAAATGCATTTTTGGTGGTGATTTTCTGCCAAAAACAAAAAAGTGCTTCAGTCTTTGATTTGCTCCTGGTCTTCTACATTTCACAAGGAATACTCATTCATCTTACTAACACCGAGCAAGACCAAAGACATTTACTTTAAGTGAAAAGGACGAAAAAACTGCATCCTGAAGGTACAACTACTCACATTCTCAGTGGAGAGTTTAATGCAGGTGGAGTAATGCTCTGAGATCTGTGCGTTTGACAGCTTGGGCACAGCAGCAGGAGTCCCCACAGCACTGCACGGGACAGTGAGATTGTCTTTAAACTCTCACAACACATAACATTTTGTTTTTTAAAATGGCTTTCAGACAGATTAAATTTACACAATGGAGAATCGCCAAAGGTATGCTAAAACCACACAGTTAAACAAAGCCTGAATCTACAGCTTACCTGTGAGATGCAGAGTCGTTGAAGGAGGAATCATTGGCGGCCTGAAGGTCAATGACCCTTGACCTCCTGCGCTGGCGTCGCTCCTGCTCGTCATCGTTGCCGGGGAAAGCTGCCAGCAGCGGGGTGCTGCAGGCTGCAGGGGACTGACCCTTATTCTTCAAAGAGGACGACGTCCATCCCGGACGCACCCGAGAGACGGGTGTGGAAGTTGCACTCATCTTGGCTAGAGACGGAAAGAAGTCTGGACTGAGCATCGGATGGGGAATAAATAATAGTTGAAGAGCAACATACACTGCTCTGAATGTAAAATACATGATGTGCAATGTGTGAGAGATTACCAGAGGGTGAAAACAAAAGGTTACTATGGGGAACCAGGTGTGAAAACCATTTTAAATCTTCCCCTGACAAACACCATCCATGTTAAAACAATCAAACAAAGTCAAACTAACACTGAAACTAATAAATAATAAACACAAATAATACAAACTGAACTCACTGAAAACAAACACTCAAAAGGAAACACAAACTTAAAGGATTCACTGCTGAGCTTTTCAGACATCAGGCAGGTTTGGTCGTATCCATCTACAGATGCACGTACACACAATCAAGACTAATTATTTCATTTAAATCAGCTTCATTTCAGCCCCACATAAACAAAGGGGCTCTACAATGTGGTGTCCTGAACGAGGTCACTTTTCCACAGAGCCAACACCATCCTAGCTGCTAACTGACTCAAAGACTCACAGTTTTGCAGCCCATTGAACTCAAACACAGTTACCTTGCTAACGCTACGAGCAGCTTAGCACAACAAAGCTAGCTCCGGAATAAACGTGCTATCGCCGCTAGCTTTAGCTTTAGCTTTCTGGCACATGAGACTTTGTCACAAGACTTACTTCCGTCCCTCGGCGTAGCCCGAATCGTCTAAAGTCCGAAGGAGACTTATTTAGATTGGATTTAAGTCGCAGTCTTGACATACAAGAGCCGAGCGAGGCCACCCCGCAGTTCTCTTCCTCTCCCGGCGTTTGAATTTTTGCGCCGAACGGTTTACGTAACGGCGTATACGTCACGACGTAAAGCCACGCCCATCACTGTCAGCTCACAGAAAGCCGGACCCTGGCTCTTCATGTTACCGCTTCTACTTTTATAATTCGGTCAGATATGGCGCTCTTTTCACTCATAATATGCAGATGTGCGCACATATCACTTAAACTATCTGATACATCGTTTGTACTGAAGGATCTAAAAGTAAAAATAACAGCCTCTAACAGCAAACAAACAACTTTTATTCGTCCCCTGGATGGGGAAGTTTAGATCATATAATACTGAGGTGTATTTTGACCCTGTTACACACACACACACACACACACACACACACACACACATACACACACTTATTACATGCAGCATGCAAGGCTTGGCCTTTACAGGCGCCAATGAGCCATGTAGGGGGTTTGGTGCCTTGCTCAAGGACACCTAGGCAATGCTCGGCGAGTGAGCCTCTGGTCCACTTCCACACATATGGGTCCAGGGCGAGATCTTGGGCCGGCAGGTCTAGGATGGCCGCCGGGCCCGGGCGGGTCTTGGGTCCTGCTTCTTTTCATCATCGGTGTTTGATAATTTGCACGGTGTACCGTAGTCCTGCTCGGCGGTATGATCCATGACTACCCTCACGTGACTGGTGTCACAGCACACACCTGATATTTAGTTAGTGAATGCATTTAACACTCATAGCTGGAGATTGTTGTATCACCCTGCCTCATATTACTTCCAAAACAACAACAGCAGCTGAGAGCCGGCCCTTTGCACCAGCTCATTCGCGACCGACGCATCACTAGCCCACGCTGCTTCGTAAACGTATCAGGGCCACGCTACAAATACGGACATTAGAAGAATTCTTTAAATGTTTTGTATTTTCAGAAGAAAATTGAAATTTTGCGAGTAAAGTCAAAACACTTTTCTGAGAAGAAAACCAAACTAATTTTTCAAGAATGAAGTCAAAATAGTATTTCCAGAAGAAAACTGAAATACTTTTGAGAAGGTCAAGATAGCCTTCTTATGCTACGTACACACTGGACGCGATTCGCCCGGCGAATTCACCTCTGCCACCTCTCTTTGGCCGCGCGGCAAATTCGCCCCTATTAGCATGTCCAAAAGTGTGTTCATAAACCACACGCGAATTCGCGTGCGGGAGGAGCTACCGCCAACGTTGGATACCTTACCCGCCTCTTCTTACTACTATAAAAGTGCAAGTTCATTTATAATAATAATGCTGCTGAGTATGGTCCTGAAGGAGTCTCCAGTGGTGAGATAACTGAAGAAAAAAAAATTTACAAATAATATTATAAATGATCTCCTCCATGTTGGTTTTGGACTCCACCCGCTGATCACATCATTAACACGTCACTACCAAAGCTGAGTTCCTGATTGGTTGAGGCGACTCGAATATTTGCCAAAGTTCAGATTTTTCAACTCTGGAAAATTTGCGCCGCGCTGCATAATTTTCCCTGTGTGGCCGATTCTCGCCGCGCCGCCCAAAATGCGCCGCTCGCGAAACGTGGTGCGCCGGCCGCTCAAATCGCGCCGCAGGACCTCTCGCCACGTGTTTACATTGACTTAACATTGAAACCGGCTGCCCCCGCCGCGCTAATTGCGTTCGGTGTGAACGTAGCATAAGAAGAAAATTAGAAATGCTTTTTGGAAGTCACAATACTTTTTCAAGAATGACGTCAAATGAGTATTTTGAGAAGAAAGTTGAAATCATTTTTTGGGAATTAAGTCAAAACAATATTTCGAGAGAAAAGTCGAAATAGCATTTTGGACACTGGCGGCGATGCCGTATGGCTTCAGTTTATCGTAGGAATCCGTGCGCCACAAGGACCTTTGCTGCAGCAACACCTACACCTGAGACGGTGCACACACCTGAGCTCCACACCTTCAGGATCAAACACTGTGATCAGCTGGCTTATTGTGTCCTGAGATGCAACATCAGCTCTCTGCATTGCATCAAGGTGTAACCGCGGATATCCTTGCATCTGTCCATTACCAGTTATTTCATTTACCACAAATCAGGTCAACTATTCTAAGTTTGTGTGGGTTTTTCTTCCAAACAGACACAGTTTTCTGCACCATCTCTTCAAAGTCCAAATACTAATAACCACAGTGTTTATTTGTTAACACAGAAATATTTCCTAGTTACCAAAACAGATACCGGGGCCGACCCAGGACACGCTGGAGAGACTGTGTCTGCTGCCCCCATGACCTGGACCCCTAGAAAAGTGGTAGATGATGGATGAATGGATGGATGGACAAAACAGATTCTTAAATGTGTGAGTTCGCTAACTCATCTAGCCAAGGCATTCTGTAGAGGCTCCAGCAGCTGTGCACTATTGATAGTCACGTGACTAGAAATGACAGCTTCATTCTCTACTTTTTGACTTTTTTCTCAAAATTTTGACTTTATTCTCAAAATGCAAAACATTTTTACGTGATCCTAATCCTCCTTCGTAGTTATATTCTTCAGTTAATATAATTTTAAATAATTATTTTTCATTTGTTTAAATAGCTGTAGGGTTACTTTTTAGTATTTTCTGTGGCGACCCCTTGTGGAGAATACAAGGGAGCAGCCAAAGGTACATGTATGGTTAAAAGTGCTATTGGCACATTACTTTATTTCCACCAATTATTTTTTATTTGGGCCATATCCACTAAATGGCCACTTAATTAGGTATCCCTGTGCGCCTGCTTGGTAATCAAAATGTTCAGCCAATCTCATGAAAGGAGCTCAGTGCATTTAGGCATGTAGACACGTTAAAGATGACCTGCTGAAGTTCAAACTGAGCATCAGAATGGGGAAGAAAGGTGCTTTAACAGACCGGCTGATTTGAGTATTTCAGAAACTTCTGATCTACTGAGATTTTACCACCTAATCAGCTCAAGGGTTTACAGAGAATGGTCCATAAAATAGAAAAGATTCAGTGAGTGGCAGCCCTCAGGGAGAAAATGCCAGAGGTCAGAGGAGAATGGCCAGACTGCCTCAAGCTGACAGGAAGGCAGCAGTAACTCGACCTCTGGCGTGCGGAGGAGCACCTCTCAACGCGCAACATGTCAAACCTTGAATCCAGCTGGCTACAGCAGCTGAAAACCACACCGGGGAATCCTGTCAGCTAGGAACAGGAAACCCAGGCTGCAGTTCACACAGGCTTACCAAAACTGGTCAACAGAAGATTGGAAAAGCGTTGCCTGATCTGCTGCTGCATTCAGATGGTATAGGGTCAGAATTGAGCGTAAAAATCACGAAAGCGTGGATCCATCCTGCCTTGTATCAACGGCACATGCTGAAGGTGATGGTGTAATGATGTGGGACATATTTTCTTGGCACACTTTGGGCCCCTTAGTACCAACTGAGCATTGTTTAAACACCACGGCCTACCTAAGTATGTACACCCTGAATTACCTTGTGATGGCTGTCTCCAGCAGGCTAAGGCACCATGTCACAAAGCTCATTTCATCCCAAACTGGTTTCTTGAACGTGACAATGAGTTCACTGCACTCAAATGGCCGCCACAGTCACCGGATCTCAATCCATCAGGGCGCTTTCGGGATCACATCATGGATGTGCAGCTGCTCTGAGCTGATAGGAAGGCAACTGTGTGATGTTTCTGACCGCCATGATCACTGATGACTCAGTGAGTCCTGTGATGTTCAAGTGGTCTGCTCCCTAATCAGAGCAACTACTGGGACTGACTGGAAGCACTGAGTGTCTTTTTTATGTGCAGACACATAATGCAGCTGTTTGCTGGAATAATCAAAGAACAAGCACGCAGCAGCGGTGCTAGAGTGGCACTCTCA
>VUQH01033642.1:0-10835 GCA_015106775.1 Etroplus canarensis | reverse complement strand
CCCTACATTTAAAGTTCCTACTCTCACCTCCACCCTCCTACCTTTCCTTCTCTCTCTCTGCCTCCTGACACGCTTTCCCCCTCTCCCCCTCCTTGGTCTTCGGCCAACAGTAGCATAGTTTCCACTGGCACCCTGTTGGCTAACGGCACCAGAGGCGGTCGTTGTTAACCCGGGCTGCGACCGATCCGGTATGGAAGTCATGTTATGAATCCGCATATTTGATTTGGCACAGTTTTTACGCCGGATGCCCTTCCTGACACAACCCTCACCATTTACCCGGGCTTGGGACCGGCACTAGGAATACACTGGTTTGTGGGCCCCTGTGGCTGGTTTATGATAGTTGATGAAAATGCTGGGCAGCCTCAGCATGTTCTAATTGTGGAGAAAGAAACATGATGATAAGCCTCTCCATTTTCTGAAATCAGTTTTGGGTGATTGTGGAACTTTGGATTCTCAAACTATGGGTCAGAAATATAAATATTTCTAATTTTTTCAATTTTTCAATTATTAAATTCTTGGTTAATGAAGATACAGACAATAGTAAATATTCACATCATAGCTTATGTAACTTCCGGTAACATCCTAAGATTGTATGACTGACTGAATGTCAGATGTCAGCTTTGAGGGGATTTAGGTACAGATTCCAGATTTATTTACTGTCAATATCTGTAGTGGAATATATAGACTCACCAGCCATTTCATTAGATATACCCATTCAATTACTCAGTAAACAAATAGCTAATCATTCAATCACGTGGGAGCAGCTTCATGCATTTAGGCATGTAGATAAGACCTAGTTGAAGTTCAAACAGAGGAGCAGAATGGGTAACAAAAGGTGATTTAAGTGACTTGGAATGTGCCGTTGTTGCTGGTGCCAGTCGGGCTGGTATTTCAGACTATTTCAGAAACTGCTGTTTTGCTGGGATTTTCTCATGCAAACATTGCAAGAGTTTACAGAGAATCATCCAAAACAGAGAAAATATCCATTGATAAGCTGTTCTCTGGGAAAAAATGCCTTGTTGCTATCAGAGGTTAGAGGAGAATGTCCAGACTGCTTTGAGCTGATAGGAAGGTAACAGTAACAGGAAACTAAGGCTGCAGTTTGCATGGGCTCACCAAAACTGGAAAGTAGAAGACTGGAAAAACGTTGCCTGGTCTAATGAGTCTCAATTATTGCTGTGACATTCAGATGTTAGAGCCAGAATTTGGTATAACAGTATGAAGGCATGGATCCATCCTCGTTTAATGGCATGGGGGATATTTTTGGCGCTTTCCCACAGCCTACCTGAGTATTTTTGCTGACCATCTCCATCCCTTTATGACTACATCATACTCATCTTTTACTTCCAGCAGGATAACGCAGCATGTCACAAAGTTCAGATCATCTCAGACTAATTTGTTTAACATGACACCAAGTTTACTGTTTTCAAATGACCTTCACAGTCACCAGATCTCTATTCCAATAGAACACCTTAGAGATGTGGTGGAGCAGGAGATTTACATCATGGGTGTGCAGCTTACGAGTCTGCAGTAACTGCATGATGCTGTTATGTCAATATACAACTAAATCTCTAAGGAATATTTCTGGCAGCTGATTGAATCTTTGCCACAAAAAATGAAGGCAGTTCTGAAGGCAAAAGGGGGTCCAACCCAGTACTAGCAAAGTGTATCTAATGAAGTGTGCGTGCATGTATGTGCAGACATTGGTGACCGTGGTGATACTGTATTTGCATTACCGCAGATGTGTTACCAATACCGCAATAATTGAATTCTGTGATCAGCTAAAGCATTCAGCTAATGTTGACTGATGAGTCTCCCTCAATCTAAAACATTTCGGCCTCCTTTGTCACTTTCTGGCCTTTTGTGCTATTTTGAGTGATGGAAACAGCAGCCTTGTTTTACATTTAACAGCATGATAAGAAGGAAAATTGTTCTTTGTTTTGCAGGCTGGTGAGACGTGTGGACAGGATGGAGCACTCTATTGGCAGCATAGTGTCCAAAATAGATTCTGTGATTGTGAAGCTAGAAGTCATGGAGCGTGCTAATCTTAAAAGAAGAGATGTGGTGGGCAGGCTGCTGGATGGAGTCATGGAGGTAAGATGCAGTATATAGGCTTTTCTACTAGATATTATTAATGGCTCACATGACTGAATGTGTCACTTGTGGTTAAGAAATATGCATGAATTATAACCTGGAGCAGCTCGCAATTAGTTTTAGTGTCTTTTGTCTTCCTTTTTTGTTTCTAGGTACTTTTTTATTGTTTTGGTTCACTATAACATTTTGGATTTAAAAAAAGAAAATATTTTTTCTGAATATTTGGCTTTCATTCATGAGGCAGTTTGAAATAAATTAATCAAAGTAATTACAATGCATGTAAGGTAGTGTGCTATTTAATCTGTTTCTGATAAGGATGAACATCTGGGACGGGACACAGATGCCCACAGGGAGCAGATGGAGAGGCTTGTCAGGGAGGAACTAGAGCGCTGGGAATCTGATGATGTGGCCTCACAGGTCAACCACCCACAGCCAGCCACTCCTGTCGGCCCCCGGCCTCGTCCTTCATCCTCTCTGTCCACCGACGGCCTTGACACGGGCATAAATGGAAGCAGCCATGTGTGAGGACTTGGCATGCTGAAGAGTATTCCACTCTGGAAGGAAACTTTATTAGATCCTAACTTAAGACGTGGAGTATTTTTTGCAACACAAAGTACTAAAGCTTATTGAAGGCGTATTACAGTAGAAGTCAAATGCACCTCACCTGACATATGTAAATGCACTGAAAGTGAGTGAGGCTGCTACGTGAAAGTGCACTTTCCTCAATGTCGAGTATTACTTTGACAGATGATGAAAGCAAACATAAAATAGATGGGGTGCTAAGGAATAATGAAGGATGTAAATTGCAGCATGACATCACAATATTACGCATGTATGCCAGCTGACAAGTATATTCAGTGTTACTCAGAAGTCAGTGTATGATTTTAATATTACATGCTTTCAATCACTGTATACACACTTCTTAGCATTTACACAAAAGGCCTTTTTATGAATGATAATGTTGCTGATTACTTTTTCATCATTTTAATATACAGTAGGTACAACTGTGACATTTTCTGTCACATTTACTCATCCTTCCAATTAAATAGCTCATTATTTTATGATACATATTGTAACTTTAAACAAACTTCAATTTGGAGTGCATCTTGTGTTCATGGGAAGCCCATGCATTTATTATTTTTCCTGTGCCTGACTATGTTTTTCTTTAGCAATTTTATTTCCATTAAATCTGTTGTGCCAAATAAAATGTTATTAAAATGTAGCTTCCTCTGGGTTTCCAAGAAAACAGACAGAAACAGAAATATGACACAATCCACATAGTTTGAATCACACTTAATAAATAGAGAGAGATTACATATTATATACAGTATTACAGATTAGTCATATGATAGTTATGCTGCATACTAAACTAAATAGAAAAGAAACTACGGTAGTCCTGATGAACAAATACATTTAGAGATTACATCCAGCAGTTTTAGGATCTTTTCCACAAACTTTATTTTAGGCTCTCAGCAAGCAGGCTTTATTAGTCCATAATTTCGTCATAGTTTTGCATCCACAAAATATCAACATTTACAACCCCAATTCCAGACAATACGTAAAACATAAAATAGCGACCATTTGCAAATCTCATAAACTAATATTTCATTAAAAAAGCGCAGGAAACATCAAAAGTTGAACATGAGACATTTTGTGATATGTTGCTGTCATCATGAAACAGTAAAATGTCTCAAGTAGGGACAAGTGCAAGAAAAGACTGGAAAAGTAAGTGGTACTAAAAAGAAACAGCTGGAGGAACATGTTGCAACTAATTAAGTGGCAACAGGTCAGTAATGTGATTAGGTATAAAAAGAGAAGCTTAGAGAGGCAGTCTCTCAGAAATAAATATGGGCAGAGGTTCAGCAATCTACCAGAAACTGTCTACAAATTGTAGAGCAATTTAAGAATAATGTTCCTCAGTGTAAAATTGCAAAGACTTTGAATATTCTATCATTTACAATATATAATATCAAAAGATTCCAAGAATCTAAAAAAATCTCTGTGTGCAAAGGACATGACCAAAAACCAATATTTGATGCTCATGATCTTCGAGCCCTCAGGCAGCACTGCATTATAAACAGGCATGATTCTGTCATGGAGACCACTGCATGGGCTCAGGAACACATTCAGAAATCTGTCTGTGAACAGAGTTGGCCATGCCATCCACAAATACAGGTTAAAGCTCTATCACGCAAAGAGGAAGCATGAACATGATCCATAAACACCACCATCTTCTCTGAGCCAAAGCTCATTTAAAATGGACTGAGGTAAAATGGAAAACTGTTCTAAAGTCAGACCAATCAAAATTTGAAATTCTTTTTTTGGAAATGATGGATGCCATGTCCTCCAGACTAAAAATGAAAGGGACTGACTGTTTTATCAGTACTCAGTTCAAAAGCCTGCATCTCTGGTACTGGCAACTTGCACATGTGGAAAGGCACTATCCATGCTCAAAGGTATTAAAAGGTTTTAGAGCAACATATGCTCCCCTTCAGATAAGATAAGATAATACTTTATTGTCCCACAGTGGGGAAATTTGCATGGGTTGCAGCAGCAACCCAGCTTTTTTTCAGGGAAGGCTTTACATATTTTAGCAAGACAATGCTAAACTGCATACTGCAGCTATTACAACATCATGGCTTCGTAGTAGAACAGTCCAGGTGCTGGATACAGACCTTTCACAAACTGAAAACATTTGGTGCATTTTGAAAGGCAAAATATGACAACTAAGATTCAAAGAAGAGCAGCTGGAATCCTATATTAGACAAGAACGGGACAACATTCCTCTCCCAGTGGTCCAGCAGCTGGTCTTCTCAGTTGTCAGACGTTTATGGACTGTTGGTAAAAGAAGAGGGGATGCTACACAGTGTAAACTTTTTTAACTTTTTAAAGAAGTGTTGCTGCCATCAAATTCAAAATGAGCTAGTAGTTTTCATGAAATAGTAAAATATCTCACTTTCAATATTTGATATGTTTTCTATGTTCTTTTGTGAATAAAATATTGGCATGTGAGATTTGCAAATCATTACATTCTGTTTTTAGTTACACGACACCCAACCTTTTTTGAATTTGAGTTGTACACAAAAGTCCTTTCTATGAATACTCATAAAACTTTTAAGTTTCATGAAAAAAACTATTCAAGGAAGCTGGAGCCTATTCCAGCTCTCACAGCGTGAGAGGTGGGGTACACTCTGGACGGGTCATCATTTTATCATGAAGCTAACACAGAGAAAAACACAGTCGTTCACATTCACACCTACAGCTGATACAAGCATGTTTTTGGACTATGGGAGGAAGCCGGAGTACCCAGCGAGAACCCACACAGGCAGAGCGAGAACACATAGCTACACTGTAAATTGCATAGCTGCATAAAAAACACTGCAACAGAAGTTACATGAAAATGTTTATACATGTACTGAAAGAGCTGTAACCAGAATATAAATGTATTATAGAAGTTTGCTTTGAAAAAAAACAGATAAGCATAACACTTAAAATCTACTTCATATGTCTACAGTTACAAATGATCAAAGTATAAAATTAAGAAAGACTGACTCAAATATAATTTGGAAATTTGTAGAATAATTAAAACTACTGGATTACAAAGGCATTAGGGAAATAAGTAATAGACTGACTGAAACAAATGTAACAGAAGTAAATATTCATGAAAAATGACTGACAGCTTTGAAATATAAACCTGTAAACACTTTGATTTCTTCACATTTTCACTTTGGAAAATCCACAACTCTCTCTCATAAACATACTGTACACTGTCCAACAGTTTGGTGTCACAAGGTTTTATCAAAAGATTTTATCCAGTCTGAATTTCCAAATATGTAAATGTAAACCATGGAACATTTATTTAACTAGTTTGACATTTTGGGAAATATCCAAACTTTCTTTCTTGCTGCTAAAAAGATTAAATGGTATACTTTCATATCTGCACATTAAGGCAGCACTAATCAGTATTTTATGCACACATACACATATATCAACTCATAGATCAATCCCAATTCCAAAAAGGTTGGAATGCTGTGTAAAATAATAAATTGGATGGAAAACTATTCTGTGGTCAGACCAATTGAAATTTGAAATTCATTTTGTACATCATGAACAAGACAAGCCATCTGGCTTGTCATCAGCGCCCAGTTCAAAAGCTTGCATCTCTGATGGTATGGTTATGCATTAGTGCCTACGGTACTGGCAACTTGCACATCTGGAATGCAAAGTACAACAAAAAAGACCAAGGACTGTTTGAGCAGCTGGAATCCTATATCAGACAAGAATGGGACAACATTCCTCTCCCAGTGGTCCAGCAGCTGGTCTCTCAGTCCACTGACCTTTAAGGACTGCTGGTAAAAGAAGAGGGGATGCTACACAGTGGTAAACGTGGCCCTGTCCCAACTTTTTTGAGGTGTGTTGCTGCCATCAAGTTCACGATCAGCTAGTCGCTGTTAATATTTGATATTTGATATTTTATCTGTGTTGTTTTGTGAATAAAATATTGATTCATGAGATTTGCAAATCATTGCATTGTGTTTATTTATTTTACGCAGCATACCAGTCTTTTGGGAATTGGGGTTATTTGTAGACAGACAGACAGAAAGACAAAAAAATGTGGTACAAAATAATACTAAATATTTCCCAAAATGTCATAGCTATGTATTAACTGATATTTTTGGAGAACATCTATTGGCAATGGCTCAACAGAGACAAAATAAAGAAAAATTTAACTAAACTTCTTGATGTAGCGGAGTTTCAGATAGGCAATGATGAAAAATATAATCATCATAACAGTCAAAGCTATATGATTCTCCCACAGTCCCCAGGACATGTACTCTATGCCCAGGTATTCCAGATACTGCTCTCCTGTGCATCTGAAATGAGCCATGTCCATACTCGTCAGAATATAACAGGTTAACATTTAAGAGTTGTATCTGTACAAGTAATTTCCCCCCTGGGACTAATAAAGCATTCAAATTCTGGTTACTCACGTCAGCACAGCTGTGTTCACAGTGCAATTTGTCGTCATAGCTGACACGTTGGTGTTTTGGATTGCAGCCTCCTCACAGAAGCTCAAGCCAACAAATTCATTGATCTTCAAGGCCTGAACAAAGACAACAGAAAAGGCGAGGCAGTAAAACTAATTGGAACAATTCAAATACTATATGGTGCATTCTAACAGCTAAGGGTGACTTTGGGAATTAGAGTTAGAGCCTTAAGTTTTTGGACAATGAAACATTTTTTGGTATGTTTGCCTCTGTACACCACCACGGTGTATTTTAATTCAAACAATCAAAATGTAAAAGTCCTGACTATGTCTATGTGTGAATCTATGGACTCAATTTCCTGGCAGCCTGAAAAAGGTGTAGGTGAAAGCTGCAGTTTATAGTGTCTAAAAAGTGTAAATGAACATTAAAGAGATTTATTTTTTATTCCAAAATATCACTTCATCACTTAGGACATACTGTATCTTAGTTTTTGGAGATTTTGCAACATTGCAACTTTGCAACCATCTCACTGTCTTTTTCAGCAAAGAAGAAAACAGTGACTGTAAGTTCTGGGAAAATATGGTAAGTAGGCCTTGAGCAATTGCAATCATAAGACAAATAACATTGTTGAAAACTGTTAAATGAAGGGAATCTTTATTGAAGGAATTTGTGATTATATTACAAATGATCAATATCAGTTAGTTTAGATGAAAACTGGTGTATGATTGTATAAGTATATTATGTCTGATGTATTTGGATAATGTCTGAACATTGCCATGGTGCCCTTGAGCAAGGCATTGAACCCCCCACATTGCTCCCTGGCGCCTGAAATGCATCGAATAGTGTGTGTGGGTGTGTGTGTGTGTGTTTGTGTGTGTGTGTGCGCGTTCCATCTGTCGGCAATTTGAATTTATTAATAAAGTGGCTTGTTTGTTTGTTTGTTTGATGCTGTATATACAGTATGCACTACTTGGTCACACACTAAGTATATCTGATGAGTCATTATGTAGAAATATTGTAGTTATCTGGCTAAAACATTATTTTAAGAACATCCATTATTGTTTTCTTTCTTTTAAAAGGTGACAAATGTTTACTCAAAGCTAGTGACACTATTTGCATTCTTCTGTCAACACCTTTAATATCGACTTACTGCGAGACCATAACGAGGAATGCTGAAGTACTTCAGCCAAGCCAACCAGTTTTTGATGCTTGGTAGGTTCACCAGGAGACCTGAAAATATCTAGAAGACAAAAACTCAGTCACATATAGAGCCTAAATACAGCATCTTAGATATGTCTTACCTGTGCTTTTAAGATCATATAGTAAAAAGTAGTTAAATAATCACTTGTAATATCTGATTTATTCAGTCAAAAGCACTATTTCTGAAAATGTGTGGTGTTTAGACAAAAATGGTTCCCCTGAGAAGAAAATATCCCTCACATGATTACATCACCAGTAGCCTGAACCGTTGATACAGAGCAGGCTGGATCCATGCTTTCATGTTGTTTATGCCAAATTCTGGCCCCACCATCCAAATGTCACAGCAGAAATTGGGACTCATCAAAGCAGGTAATGTTTTTTCCAAACTTCTGTTGTCCAATTTTGAGGAGCCTGTGTGAATTGTAGCTTCAGTTTCATGTTCTTAGCTGACAGGAATGGCACCTGGGGCAGCCTTCTGTTGCTGTGCTCCATCTGTTTCAAGGTTTCACATGTTGTGTGTTCAAAGATGTTCTTCTAGATAGCTTTATTGTAACAAGTGATTGCTTGAGTTACTGTTGCCTTCCTATCAGCTTGAAGCAGTCTGGCCATTCTCCTCTGGCATCAACAAAGCATTTTCACCCAGAGAACTGCTGCTCACTGGATAGGTTCTTGTTTTCAGATCCTTCCCTGTAGACTGTGGAGATGGTTGTGCAGAAAAGTCCCAGTGGATCTGCAGTTTCTGAAATACTCACACCCCCACATTTGGCACTAACAAACATTGGTTAAAACATTGGCCATATTTAAAGTCCCCTACATCACCTTTCTTCCCCCTTCTAATGCATTCTTGACCATGTCTCAATGCCTCAGTGCACTGAGTTAGTGCCATGTGACCAGCTGATCAGATATTTCTACCAACAAACAGTTGAACAGGTATACCTATTGTAGTGGCCGGTGAGTGTATGTTCAGTATGATTCAAGGACTTTATACTGGGTTGCTTGTAGCAGAACTTACTGAAATCTACATTCAATAGTGGTGACATAATGTTGATAAATCATTCAGACTATTCATCACATAGCCACAAGAGTAAAAAAAATACTTTTTTATTAAGTTAAAGGGAGTGTACTGGTTTACACATTCGCCTTACAAGTGAAAGGTCCCTGGTTCAATTCCAGGTGGGGGCACAAGCCCCTCTCACCATGGAAGGTTGTGTCAGGAAGGGCATCTGATGTAAAACCTCTGTCAAATTACCAGTGTGGATTAATCAGATGTGGTGACCTCTTGGAGAGAATACAAGGGAGCAGCCAAAGGTACTTAAAAGAGAAAGTGAAAATTATAATCTCTACAACTTTTCCCTTCGAAGTTATTTATGCAGGTCAATGTGTTCTTCGGTGTTGCTGCATCTCTCACCATCATGAAGACAAAGGTGATGGTCATGAGGATGTTGGCAAGAGCCACGACACTCTGGTCAGCTGAGATGGCCATGGTCATGGCTGTGGCTGTATAGGCCACCAGCGTCACCGTCAGTGTGAAGACAAAGAAGGCAGCCACTGTGGACTTGAGCCCTGATTGGATACAGAGTTATTAAACCCTGAACTGTCCTTTTTTTTTTTGCATTTAAATTCAGAATGTCATCCAGCAGTCAAATAATAAAACGTTAAAAATGAATCACTGACAGATAAGAGTCTTACCAATCAAAAAATAGACAATACAGCTGAAGATAACGGAGGTGATGGTGCGCATAGCAATATCAGACAAGATCTTAGAGAGGAAGTAAACAGACACTCTGTAGTAGCCACTGATGTACTCATGCCTGTTACAAGAGAAGCACATTAAGCACGGCTCCACCTTCTCGCTCCCAAGTCATGTTGAAATGTGCCCATAAATGTATGACTTCATGACAAAGAACTCACACAAAGAGTTTCCTCTCAATGATGAAGACCTCAGCTGCAGACACAGTGCTGAAACACTGGTTGGTAGTGATGAAGAAGAGGGCACCCATCCTACAGGAAACAGAAACCAGAAATCTGGTCATGGGGCCTCTCAGACAGCACAACACTTGATTAGAAGTCTTCAGCCACACATACAGTAGGTCCAATTACTAATACTGACTCCACGTGTCCTGAGAGAACAAACACTGCTGAGACAGAAAGGACACTCTTACTAGAAGACCAAATTAAAAAAGCAGAGGAGGAGTTTTATAGAAACAATGAGCCTGGGAAATTACAAAACCTTTCTATTCTGAGAGCTAAATATGACAGACTAACATCTGATAAAGTGGCCAAAAGCCTGATGTGGACTAAACAAACTTATTATGACCAAGGAGAAAAAGCAGGTAAACTACTGGCCTGGAGGGCTAAAAAAATGCAGACAGAAAGAACAATTGATAGTATAAAAGCAGCATGTGGTAACCTAACTACAGACCCATTAGAGATAAACAATAGTTTTAGGGACTTTTATAAACTGATATACCAAACAGAATACACAGAAAACAGAGAGGACCAAAATGTGTTTCTTGACCAGTTACGCTTCCGGACTATACCGTAGGATGAATA